>CM042190.1:31857159-31890152 GCA_023539305.1 Ilex asprella
GAGAGTGTCAGGTTTATGGCACGAGAAATAACAATTCTACGCCGGCTTGACCATCCAAATATTATGAAACTGGAAGGGATACTTACTTCACGAGTATCATGCAGCATATACCTTGTTTTTTAAGCAGATGGAACATGCTCTCACCATATTATTATCATAGCCTGACATCAAATTCAGTGATGTGCAGGTGGTTAACATTAACTCTGGTGCTTCTTTTTGTTCTAAAATGTTAAATTGACCCTTTTATGGTGTGTAGATTGAGTGTTATATGAAGCAGCTATTGCGCGGAATTGAGCACTGTCACTCAAGAGGAGTAATGCTTCGAGATGTAAAAGCATCCGATGTTTTGGTGAACAATGAAGGCATTTTGAAGAAAGCAGATTTTGGTCTGGCTAATTTCCTTGGTGTAAGGAACAAGCAACCATTGACCAGTTGTGTAGTAACTTTATGGTATCGGCCTCCTGAACTTTTGTTGGGGTCAACAAGGGTATCTGTGGGTTTGTGGAGTGTGGGCTGCATATTTGCTGAACTTTTCATTTGAAGCCCTATACTCAGAGGGAGAACAGAGGATTGCACCTTCTCAAAATTGACTACTTTCTTTTCTTCTTTCATTTTGTTTACTATGGCTGGGCTACCACTGGGCTGGCCTTCCATTTCCGAGATCCCTCGCCACACAGACGAAGGTGGGATTTAATCCTAGGCAAGGATCAAAGTTTCATTTTAGTGCATAGTTTTTATGAGGTGCGACTCTAACAATGTTTGGAATTGAAATTTCAAAATTCGATTACACATTCGTTTCGGTTCCATAAAAATCAGAAATGTTGCAGTTATCTTGGTGGAAAAGAAATGAAATTTTTATCCTTGATTCCAGGTCTTTGGAACTACTGCCAAGAGAGACTTTCCTAGCTAGGCTAGTTGACACCTTCAAAAAAATTGGACCATTTCTCAAATTGTGCATGGCTTATTTGCACTGGGGCATGCCCATATTCTTTGTATCATTGTTGTATTATCTGATATCTCCGAAAGTACACTATTTTCAATTGATGATTCATAACTTTCAATAGCTCTTAAGAAGGTACACATTGGAATTTCTTTCGAAATTTTGATAAAACATCCTGTGGATTCTAGGAAAATATTTATTGAGCAAAGGAGAATATAGACGAAGAAAACACTATTTATTTTATCTACCGAAGGCAAAATAGTCCTTATAAGCATAAGAATAAGAACATTATACATTGTAACATGTATACATTTGTAAGTATATATGGTTGTTGTTGGCATAATTTTAATCCGACATCTCCCTCTATTTGCATAATTTTGACAAATGCAAATTTCTTTCTGTTTACTCAAAACTGGACTGAAAATTAAAAAACAAAATAATCATATGTGTATATATATTATTTACCTTTATACCCCTCAAACAAGGATAAGTTAATTTCATATGAGGATATAAAAGTAAAATATGCATTTATACTTCTTCCACTTTTCGACTTTGTCATCCATACCAAGCATAAAAAATACATCATTCTTCCTTCCATTTCTTTTATAGCAAATTAAAAATTACTATACATGATACATATAAATACAAGAACATTTTTGTTGACAACATTATTGGGTCAACATAAAAGGAAATTTTACTAATGCCATGTTGGAAAAATAGTTATTTCTTCCTTTCATAAAGCTATGAGATGTGTACATGGCTATATGGATTCTCCTCACGCAGATGTCAACAGCAAATGCCAGCAACTGGATTCCGCCGTCATCGCATTCAGTCATCAGGAAGAGTCACAATTGTTGGTATTTGGCCATGATTAACAAAGTCAATCTTGTTCAGCCTCACGCAGCAAAGCACTTTCTCTGGCAGTTCTTCAGGCTTCTGTGCCTGTTTTTTGATAAACAATAGTGTAAGACTGGGGAACAGTGCCGAAAATATATAGGTGATGTGGATGTAACTAGATTTTGTCAAGTAATATCTTAGAAGTGCTACCTGAATTGTTAAACCCAAATCCAGTATTCCAGCTTTCAGACGCTCCCGGAATGCTTCCAATCCCTTTCTTGCTATGTAGCTGAACCGATGAATGTCAAGGTCAATCTCAAAGTAATTGGGACCCTGGATTAGACATGGAAGGAGGTATCAGAACAGTATTTATCAGACAGACAAGCAAGATGGTAGCAAACTACTCTATTGTGTTACAGTCCTGTAAATTTTGGATCGATTGACTGAATTTCAGGCAATCACTTTGCCAAGAAACAAACCTTCGCTAAGAAACAGTGAGAATCTCTGGCTACCACCATCTGTTAAACAAACTGGAAGACCATTTGATTGCATGCATAACAGTGCAATTACGTATTTTCCTTGATGGGAAGATGGCTTATTCAATAATTCGTGCATAAGGGTAAGAAAATTCGGATGAACTAGTGCGAATGCGTGTAAGCCCTGGTGCAAAAAAAATAAATAAAGGATGGACTTCAAGTGCATATCACTCTACTCCGTCTATCATCAATTTTTGTTGTCCACAGCAAGGTAAGCAAGCACAACGCAAAATATTTTACCTGATAAAAATTGTGTTGAGGGCGCGAAAGGACAGGTTTGTCGTTATAAGCATGCAAAAGCTTTCTTTCAGCCGAACTCAATACAAAATCATCCGGATTATCCACCCCAACCATTAACTTTAGCCTTTCTCTGAAAGGAACTGTGGACTCTTTCGTGAATCCTTTAACCTTTTCCATGTCATCCTCTATCAATCTCTGTACCACAAAAGTTTTCAACCACTGAAACATTATATACAAACTGGGAAGTGATCAATGCATGAATAAATGGAACAACTCTACAGTGGATAGATTAAGTGGGAAACAAAACAATATATAAGCAACTGTATCTCAGATTTCCAATTTAGATTTCCCAATACTATATAAGTTCATCTCATTAGACATTTAAAAAGGCATTATACTAGTTAAACATAGCAAATACTATAGTTCCTATCTTACAGGAGGAAATAGCAGATAAGCTACCACATGTCGAGATCAAAGGGCATGAGGCATTATACTACAGAGGGGAAAAACACAATCCCTGAACCAGGAATAGGTAACTGCCATGCCTGTCTTACTATATCAGAAATATAATTACAACATAGATTGCAAAACCCTGGCCTACAGGATTCATGGGGTATAGAAGATGCACCAAAATTATAGAATTGCATAATGACATAAATCTTAATCTGCCATGTGCAGGAGCCATGGACCTATGATTATGCATGTCCTCACAATTAGAGACAACCCTAAATCAGGAAGCTGGTTGCCTTAACTGTAATTTCAATAATATTTCTAATATCTGTTGCACTAACTTAACTCAGTTAACCACATTAGTCAGTTCGGCATAGGAAGTCACTCTAAACTGCTGTTAGACCAAAATACTGGCAGCACCCTTTGTGCAAGAGAAAACAGTGGGATGCTCTTTCTGAAGGAAACAAAAGCACTTAGTAGCATGTCATAAGATGACATCCATTTCACATGGGAATTAGGCGCTCCACAAATTGTCCAAAACTGAAAGATGATCTGCCTGGATCTTTGAACTACACAAAGAACTGCGAGATCCATAAGGAATAAGGTAGAGCACTCTGTTGTGACAAGGCACCCAAGTGGATGCAAAAGGGATTTAAACCCAAATCTGATGCACACTAGCTTGAGGGAAGTTTATTATTGACTATGGCATGGTAAGCAAAGTCAAATGCCCTAACGCAGTATGATCTAAAAAACCCAGCTTGCAGAAATGCACAAGTTCACCATGAAATCAGATCTCTTCTACACCCATTCAGGTATTGTCAAGGTAAGGTCAAGTGCATGTGGCCAGGTGAATCATGGTTCTTTTCTCCACAATGATCCTTGAATTCTTGCCCTTACCGCTGGATTAAATCATCATAGGGCTCCTCCAATCTCAACCCAAAAGAAATTGAAACCTGTAAACTGTATTATTGTTCTCACATCTGATCATAATTTTTATCTATATATAAATGGGCTTGATTAACACTAAAACTAACTGGAAAGCCCTTCATTAGAATCGTTACAGCCAGAACAAACTTCCATGCCCTTTAATTCTCACAATGATATTTTCAAGACTCAAGTTACAAAATGGAAAAGAGACCACCAATCCTAAATCCATCATCATCATTGCCCAAGCAACGCTACAAGCCTACAACTTGTGTAGAACAACAGAGAAGAGCCTAAAGGACCAATGAGATACGTGCCTATCAAGCAAACACGGAATATGGCACCCTGCAAAAACTATTCAACATGAACGCTTTTAATATTACCACAGAAACAACTATTTGTCGTTGGAGACAATAATTTAAAAAATATACCTCAATGCTATTCTGAAACTGGGGAGAGATGTCTTCCTCAAAATTCTCAGAAAGCTTGAAATATAGTACAAGGCTCAAACCCTCTCCATCGCTATCACCAAGGAACATTGGAGCAGGATAAGTAGGCAACTGCCATGAGACAACCAAACAATGAGATAAACACAACATAAATATGAACAGAAGCCACTACTTTCATAAGAAATGATAAAGTTGCATGTTGGTATTCCATCTTAACAGCCTACAATCCTCATGACAACTAGTAAATGTAATGAGAAAATATTGAAAAAAAAAAAAGGAATTGGCAAAAAATACCTGAATGTTGACAACGAGGAGTGGAGGCACATTCCCATCTGCTTTTACAGAAGGAAGCTCAAGGTGTTCAGCAATGTGATTAACTTTTCTCGGGCACACAAATAAGTCAACACCTATTGGAGTATAAGGACAGCAATTTGGAGCAGGGTGTTTCTTCTTATCTCTGCATATTGAATCCTCAGGCAATTAGAGATACTTTAGCAACCATATATATAACTAATTATTGCAGACATCTGCATATCTAGTCAATCATCAATAGAAGGAAGTTAACAGAATACTTAAAATAGTTATCGCCCCGAAGCTTAAATCTTGAGGGTTCAATCTCAGACCAACTAATGGGAGTGGGCTTCTCTTTGGTACAACATGGAATTATGAGTCCTGCTCTTGGGCGGTAATAGAATTTTTTCGATGTACCTACACAAACAAGGATATGTTTATTGCTGTATAATTGTTAGTTTTACATGAAAGTAACCATGTTCACATACACAAATACAAGCAAAATACTGAACTGCCTTCTCTTTATCATGATGTGAGGTAAAACAGCAATCTTCAGATTTCTTGCCAATAAATACCACAAAGAAATGAATTCATGATATACTTACAGAATTCATTGGTTTCTTCTCCATCTACCGATTTTCTCACTAAAGAAAGCCTGATAACTGCTGATTTCTTTCTTTGAGATTGGGGACCTAAACTTGAAGCATTAATAATCTTGTCATTGAAACTTACAGAAGGAAACAACTGAGGTAAGCCAGTTTTCTCAATGTTCTCTTGAGTTTTCTCTTCAGAATCATGTCCATCCCCTTTTACGGCATTGAAGCTTCTATAAGATCGGTCCAATTTTTTGTTTCTCTTGGAGAAATACTCTTCACCCCTTCCCAAGCATGAAAGCTCATAGCCATGCTTCCTCACGAGTGCAAATCCATTTGGTTCCTTGAATCCATCTTTGTTCACGATCTTCTCTGTTTTTCCACTATCTATTTTCAAATATCTTTCATGGTATTCTTTGTACTGACACTTGCTATCCACAAAGCATGATGAAGTTTCATACTGAAGCACTTGTCCACTTGAAACATTCGGAAAAAAGTCTGCAGAGCAAAATAAGAGTGCATATATAAATTCAGATGAATAAGTAGTATAGATGTAGTATCAGAACCACAAATTATTGATGCGCTACTTTTAAAGCTCCATAAAGAAGCATACATCCATTCTAAAACTGAAAAGAACAATGATCATTACCCCCATGCACACTGCTGAACTCATCATCTGAGTCGGACTCCAAAATGCTGAGTGTGTCAAACCATGATTCCTCTTGGCAAATTACTGCAAACACATTTTTTTTTTTGTGTCATTGTCAAGTTGTTAAGGTAAAACTTTCATGTGGTATTTCTCAAAACTTTACTAAGATAACGACAAGATTTCTTTAGTAAACCCCACTACTGGGGAAGGAGGAAGGAGGAGAGGGGTAAGCTAATTCATAGTCTTGAGCAATCAACATGACCAGCAAAAGAAAAAATGAACATGACACAAGATAATAGATATAAGATAAACCTGTGAGAGTATAGGATCCTTTTCTTTCACCACAAAAATCTAATCTAGAGAACATATTCCAGCATCACAAAGAAATGAATCCAAAATTTATAAACATTAGAAGACAATAATCATGGATCAAACTAAAGACAAGCCAATAAAGACTAAAACCCCAAGATTCACAGATATTCAGGCATATTCCAGTCCAAGAAATGCTGTTTCTGTACAGGCAAGAGCTTATTCAAATTGTAAACCCAACCTACTCGGACAATCCATTTCGAAAAATGAAAATAACAAAACCATCCATGATGTAAAAATTTTGGGTGATTGAGAAGTAATTATCTAAATTATAGCATGTAGTTGACAAATAATTGCCTAAAGTTGACTTAAGTCGGATTTATAGCCGTGCAGTAACAAAGTGAGAATATCCTTGCATACATTGGGAAATTGGACAAGCAATGTACTAATTTCGACAAACATTAGAAGGCAGAAGGGCATGAATTTGACATATACTGTTTAAAACTTTGAGAAACTTAGGAGTGAATGTAATCGAAATATATTGCATTCTGTGTTTGTGCTTATGAAGTTGCTACACATTCCCACCAGGACAATATCCATATTTCCTTTGAACAACCTTAATAAAGCAGTTATCATGATAATCCAACCAGGTATAATCCTCATATTGCTCTTAGGCAAACTATTTCTTCAAGTTGAACTTTGAAAGGGAAACAAGAGTATACCATTAGCATCAATTTGACTATGGTGCCATTGCACCTGAGTGAGATGGAATGTCGAATTGGAAACCTCAGATCTTCTGCAGGTGGTGGTCGTATGAACAAACTCACTAACAGCAAAATCCGTCATACGAGCACCTGCGTCACTATTCCTTTTCCTGGTTCCATCAGGCATAGAATGGGAAAGATTTCCTTGGTATTTTCTTGACCTGTGACGGTGCTTCCTCCTTGATTTAATTCCATTAGATTGTGTTGATACACAGGCACCCATTATACTTGCTTAGTTTTTACAAATCTTGACAGCAACAATTATTGTCTTCTTCCAAGATGCCAACCTCATACTTATGCATGGTGAGAAAATGAGGTACCTGACAGTTAACTTATCAGAATGTATCCAATAAATTTAAAATAATAGCAATCCCTCCATTTCTCGCGGCAGTTTCCGTTTACCAAGCTAAGATGTAAATTCAATCAAGTGACCATAAGAGACCATAATATGATCTGTGGCAAAACTAATATAAAGTCAGATCTCCAAAAGACTGACTACCGACTATGGCACTTTTTTGTGTAAGCAGACTATAGCATTTAGGAGTACTTCAAGCATCGTATATGATGCAGGAAGATTTCATTTGGCTATCCCACGGAATCAATTGACTTGTTTTTCATATCACCTGAAGACCCTCATTCGAGTAAAAGGAACCATTGCCAGGAAAGATGACAATGATTGAATCATATTCCCCTAAATTAATGAATACAGAAGCCCCAATTTCTTTAATAAGCAGTTTGGTACAATGTAAAAAAGCCATATAAAACTCAGTTAATTTGTTTTCTTCCATGAAACATCCAAACACACCAAACTACCTTCTAAAAATCTTTTGGTTGTAGAAATGTATGATTTTAAAAGCTCTTGCAACATATAAATATCCAATGGATGGATCTGCCCGACTCCTCGTTAACATTCTAGGACCTTAAAAAGTTGGAAATTCACAAACAAGCTTAACATGGCTACATAGATGGGTATATGTGTGTGAGAGATCACTTTTGTGGGTAAAGAAGTTCTCTCATTACAAGTTTCTTAATCCAATGTGACAATTACTACAAGAAGACTGCCATTAGTGATGTTTTACAAGACAAGAAGACTGCTACACTAAATAAATGACGGCTACTACACTGAACTACCGTCCTCCAAAAGTTCCAATGCCACTGCAGCAAAAAATAATTCTTACTGATGATATAATACAATTAAGAAAGAGTAAACCTCCTAACTATGCATATCTTGTCTAAGTAACATGATATCTTTAGCTGACGAACATGATACCATTAAACTGAACAAGTATCAGCAAAGCATGTAATTTTTTGAAATCTCAAATAGTTGTGATCATAAAAGTTTAGTCACCTTAGTGAATTGCAGGCATCTTGGAGTAAAATCATGCGTGATGAGAGCCACTATTAGGAGAAAAAGCAAGGAAGTTAGAACCTTGCCACGATGATTTTGATTCAAAAGTCCGCATTATTGCAAATTGAAGTTCTCAAGAACACCTGCATAAAAACAACATGAATTACACATCCACAGATTGGAATTAGAGAATTCAATAATGCTTATGATTTGGAGAACGAAAAGAAATCTAGTACAAAAAGGGAAAGGAAGCTACCCATTTGGGAAGCACTATGAAATTATAAAAGGGATTAATTGCACTGGAGGTCCCAAAATACGAGGTTTGTCTCATTTTAATCTCTAATATTTCAATTGCATAATTTTAGTCCCTAAAGTATTGAATATTATTCTATATAGTCCATCAAGCTGACAACGTCCAGCCTGCTAATATTTTTTATCATAAACTTGTCACGTGGTACTTAAATATGGACGAAAAATAATTTAGATAATTTTTGACTAAATTTTTATTAAAATTTTAGTTAAATAGCTACCTAAATTATACAGTCTTGATAATGAATTATTTAAATTTTGATCAAAAGTTATCCATATTACACATTTTTTGTTAAGAGTTATCTAAATTTTATTTTAGATCTATCAAAATTATTTTTTGCTCATGTTTAGTTATTACGTGACAAGTTTATGATAAAAAAATCGTTAGCAATCTGGACGTGGTCTACTTGAAGGACTATACAGAAACATATTGAATACTTTAGAGACCAAAATGATGCAATTGAAACATTGGGGACAAAAATAAGACAAACTTCATACTTTGGAGAACTCCAATGCAATTAACCCTTATAAAAGATTAACTAGTTATCATAACCCTATAATACATGCCAGAAGTATCTAACATCCTCAACAGCTTCATAACGGTTTCAGAAAACAAAAACGAAGCAAAATTGAACATCGCCATTCTCTGTTCTGTGTCATAGATCACAGCAAATACCACGAGATCAGCAAAAGAAGACTAAAAGAGAGAATAGTGACAACTGGGTCCATATCTAACGAGCAAAAGAGAAGAAAACTAAAAGCTATCTAGAAAAGAAAATAAAAGAACAACTAAATCGGATAGCACAGAAATCCAAACTGCATATCAAACAAAAGCAAATAGAACAAAGTTTCATTAAAAAAAAAATAAATAAATAGAACAAAATTTAAATTATTATGTAACAATGTAATACAGAGAACGTCTTGAATTGAATGCCACATCTTCAACGCCACGTTTTGTTTAAAATCGAAAAAACAATGTGAGAAGAATCGAAAAACAAAATACACAAAACAATTTGATATTCCACAACAAAACTGGATTGAAATTATTTTAGAAAAACAACGTTATACATTGTACAGAAGCGGCAATGGAGAGGGAGAGGGAGAGGGAGAGAGAGAAAGAAAGAGACCTGTGGGGGACTGATCGTCTCCCTCTCTCTGAACGATCAACGACAAAATTGAACCAGAGAGAGGGAGAGAGACGAACAGTGAGGACGGTGTCTGATCCGAATGCAATACCGAGCCTTCTCTCTTGAGTTCCTATAGATACATATCTATCATATATAGAACGACATGAGGGGAAGTACAGGGACGTCCTTGTGCTCTATCTCTGATGTTGAAATATCTGTGGCTTTTATTAGGAAATGGATTCGTGACATTTTTGTCTGATTCAGACTTCTATTTCTGTCCGCCAATTTTCGATGGAGAGAGAGAGAGAGAAAGAGACGTTGGAAGGATTGGGATTGGTCCCGTTGCTCGCTATTTTCTTTCTCCTTCTCCGTCTGATGTTCCACGTCATCTGCGTTTGCTGGTTATTAACGGATTTTTATAGCTTCCTTCCTCCAGTTGCGGCTAAAATACCAAACGTCCCCGAAGGTTTCTTACAATTTGCCACTTGGTCACTATGGTTTGGATAAATACGTTCACATCCCCCACTCTTTTTTTTTTAGCAAAATGGTCGTTCCCTTGACATCCCTAAGTTAATGGCAGAGAGCAATGCTATTAAATCTCTAAATTAAGTTCAAATAACATCTATATAATAAAATAATTTACAGTTTAAATTTTAAAAGATAAACAAAATGACTTTTGCTACTTGCGGTTGAGATTGTTTTAAATTTTACTTTAAATTAATCCAACGACTAATATTAGTACTCTAAATTTAATAGGGAAAAAAAGATCTTAAGAGTATATTTGGGTTGACTTTTGAAAAGTGTTTTTTAGAACTTATAATTTCTCATAAGTATTTTTTTTTAAAAAAAAATAGTGTTTCGAATCGAATAACTACAATCACCACCTTCACCACCACCACCACTACTGCCACTGCCACAATTACCCCCACCACCACTACTGCCACCCTATCACCACCATCTCCATTATTACCACACCCACCACCATTGTCACTGTCCCACCATCACTCCTACCACCACCACCTCTACCGCCTCACCACGATCATCACCATTGCCACTCAATGTTGCTACCATTACAATCAATCATCGTCATCCATCACAATCATCATCGTTTTCTACCACAATTACTGTCACCCACCAATATTACCACCGTTTGTCCCTATTATAACTGGTGTTTAAATTTATTTCTCTCTCATCTATTTTTGTAATATGATTTTAAATGTGAATACAAACAAACTTATTATTGACTATTTTGTTATTACTCCGTGCCTTTAAGTACAAAAAATAACTAATTTTTTAATAGAAGATTACCCTTTTTACCTATCTTAAAATATCTGGATATGCCAAAATTGTTGATGTCAGCGGAGTCAAAAAGTGTCAATATGACCTTTTAAGATTTTAATTAATAGAGTCTCATAAAAACTATTTCTTATATCGTTATAAGTCATTGTTATCAACATAAATGTTTTTGTTATCTTTTAATGACGGGGGAATGAAAATAATGTTATGGTGTCGAAAGTTTATGTTTTGATAATATATTAAAAAATAAGTGTAAATTGTTATTTTGTTTTAAATTATTTATAATTATCGATCTTCTGATTAGAGTACAAAAAGATGATATTAAAAAATAATTTTTAGATGTCATAATCAAACTCAACAAGAGTGGTTGCAGATTCAATGTAAGGGAAACACAAAGCTAATATTGTGGTTAAAGGCATGTGATACAGCAACACGTTGCAGATATTTACTTTAGTTCGTCGAATCCATGGGAAACGTAAAACTATCAAAGCTAACAAGTTTGATGATAGTCTCCACGTCGGATTAGGGATTAGTTGAAATAAATGTACGTTAATTTATATATTTCTGAACATAATAAAAATAATAATAACAGGAACATCGATCAAACACAAATACTATTGAAGTTTAAGTTTTTTATTTACTTCGATACACCTCTTAGAGGATAAAATTGAATGATAAATCTTTAAAATGTGATGCAATGTTGTACCTATTTTTCTACATTTTTTGGTTAGTACATGAATCTGATAAACTCTTTTATATTCATTCTTATAACACTTATTATGTCTAATACATATTGTAAAATTTATATAAATAGTAAGATCTACGAAAGATAAAAGATATAAAACTTTAGTCTACATCGTACCATCTATTCCGATGTGGTTGGATTCTGTTCAACAGTCCAAGGACTTGGAACACATCTTTTGTTCTTTTCACTGCTTGACGTGATTGTTATGACCACAAAAAACGACAAATTTTAACTGCAGATATATAAGAGCCAGAACTGTTAAGGTATTCTATCTGACATAAGTGTTTGGATATTCTAGAATGTGACGTGGTATACCCGAAAGCCTTAAGAAATATATGAGAAATAAGGACAGATTCACTAGACTAAATCTCAAACTTACAATCGTTTGGACCGATAATGACTTGCAAATCTTAGAATTGAGTTCATACTTTTGACTTGCAAGTAGATGAGAAGGAAACAGTCAATCCACTTATTGCATAGATGGCCCTTTCCACTGTTAACATCCTTGACGATCATGCGCCGAAGTTGGCGGGCCCAACCCAGGTATAAATGACTTGGCCCAATAAATTCCTTAATTTGGGGACGTTTTTGCTCTATTAGCTTGTTTCGGCCTATGGATTCAGGGGTCAGATTCAACGTAAATACTAGGCCCAATAAGCCCAAACAATGATTTCTCAATCTAAAAACAAAGCAGTGTGGTGGTATTCACATAAATTGGGTTTCTTTGAGTCTAAGGGGTAGCAAAACTCATAACAGGAATGGATTGTAAATTTAAATATCTTGAATTTGAATCATGACAATTTTTTAGGATCATGTCACGAGAAATTTATCCCTTTGAATACAATAGTTCCGACGTGGATGATCTACCTTTGATTGGACCGAAGAGAAAATTAGCGAAGATTCGTAGAAGCTGGTCCGAACAACCTGTTTGAACCCAAAAAAAATTACATTGGGCATCTTGGTTGAATAGAGGATACCTAGTACCCAATCCATGTACCTACCTTGATAAAAGCCATTTCATGCTGTTTTTATCTGATGATTTCAATGTTCCTCAGATTTATCTTAGTAATTTAGCAGCTGGTTGTACAGTTTGAGATGCTTGCTCCCAGCTGGTAATTCTAGCACTGGGGGCTTTGTGAAAGTTGTTATAATACAGGAAATGAACTCAAACGGCAGAGGATCAAGAAGGTGTTCGACAAAATGCTGCACAACAATGAACAGCCTTAGACAACCACTTCTATCTTTGCCAGTTTATGTAGTACTCATAATGCCCAAAACCCTTCATGCTATGAGGACCATGCTGTTGCATCTTCCATCCATGGTTTAAAAAGTGAGAATTTAATGCTCAATTTCGTGAGTGCCTAGGCTTAATGCTGTCACCTGAAACTGGATCCAACACGAAAATAATCTTTGACAAGGTATTGTCTCAATTATTTCGGTGATGTGCATAAAATTGCCGGTCCCCCCTCTCTCTCAGGTCATAATTTCGGTTAAACCACATTCCTAATAAAGTCTTTCCTCTCAATCTTATTTCATGTTAATGTTCGTTGTTTTTCTTCACCTATTAGTTTCGTTACTGTGGATTTGTAGAGCTTATCACATTATGATCCGTGTTTATTAGATTTATCAAACATTAGAAGATGGCTTAACCACAGTTATCATCATTTCTAATGCACTTTCAGAAGTCACATGAATGTCTAATCTGTATCAGGGAATCCCAATGCAGGGTTTTACAAGCAAGAGATGCCCACAATGAGAAAGAAAAATAATACACCACCCTGAATCAGCAATTTTGTATGGTGCAGCTTCATGAATTAATTAGTACAGGCTATCAGTCTTATCCATATCAAAATCCAAAACATTTACATACCAGAAATTTTTGTTGTGACCATGTTTGTATGAATTGTGCATGGTCATGAGGAAGTTTTGTGGTCATAAAGACATTTATGGTTGTACTTCTATAATCTCTAGTTTTGCGCAACTGTTGCTACTCTCTTTCTTAACAAGCCTAATCTGATAATAATATCTACCTGCTTGATCTGTCTGAAAATTTGTTGTGCATCTTGATGATGCACAAAATTGTATTATGCACCACGAGTCAAGTGTGAATAATAAATGTAGAAATAAAATATAAGGAAATGGAGAGACACAAGGAATTATAGTGGTTCGGTCAGCTAGACCTACGTCCACTCTTGAATGGCTCTAGTCACCGGGTATTTTATTAACTCAAGGGAGTGAGGAGCAGAGATTACAAGCTTTGAGGGAGAGAAATGAGATGTGCTCAGGTAAAGTGTGATGCCCCCCAAGTGTTGGTGGGGCGTGCAATTTATAGTGGCCCTCTAACAGACTGGGGCTATTTTATAGCAGCTAAGCAAGTATTTCGGTTGAGCTCACGACTTCTCCTCAACGGGCTAGGCAGTTGTGATGCTCTCCACAAGACGCGGTCAAGGATAAGGTGAGGGTGGACTGCTTCCTTGGCGATGCAGGCAAAGCTCCTACGCTTTCCCTCTTGATGACGTGGCTAAGCAGAGTGTTTAACTTGCCTTGGACTATGTTGGGCTTGGTGGACCCTCAATGAGGTTGGGCTCCTTAATTGGAATTTGGGCTTTTCAAATAAATTGGGTTCTTCTTGGGCTTGACCCATCACATCTCTTGAAGAATAGGCAACTTGCAATAGTGTCAAGGACAATAAGGAGTGAATACAAGTAAGCAATTAACAGCCCCTCCAAAGCCAGAGGAGGGCCAATCTTTCCCAGAAGGTGATAAACTCTTATGACCCTATAGCGGAACAAGCCTTCAATAGCAAGGATACTCAGATTGATTGGGAGTTTAACTGAGAGAGTCATCGAGTTCCTACTCCAACTCAGTAAGAGGGCCCTGCGGAGTGCCATATACCATACACAATTTTCCATCTCTACAATAATCAAGGCTAAATTGCAGACTACACCAGCGTTGGCAAGGATGGAGTAGAAAATTAGTCTGGCAACCAGAAGGGCAAGAGGGTTGTTTGAAGGGAACCGAGATGGTTGGAGGAAATATAGGGCAGCAAGGAAGATAGAGAAGGCAGTTGCACTGACAAAGATCGTGAAGACTGAATTGCAGAATTGAGTTACAAGTAGGGGCTTATAAATTGGTCGAAAAGAGTTGAAAGGCAATGGAAGAGATGATTTATGGTATATCAAAGCTTGGATTATAAGCCCTTTTGCGATGACAAGAGATGTAAGTGCAAAAGGGAGACTGAAAATAGAGGAGAAAACTATTTGAGAAAAGTTCGTATTAAGAATTTTGACGAACTTTGTAGATGGAGAAAATTCTGTGGCTTGGAGGAAATTAAAGCAAGCAGGCAGGGTCAGAAGAAGTAATGAAGACGAGGCGAAAAGGGCCTGTGAGAGGAGAATGGAGGCTGAAAAGGGGAGTATGAGGAGAAGTGGGGTGGTGGTGAAGAACTGATAATGTTGGAGAAAGGTGTAGATTGATCTCCTCATCATCTTCGCTGTTTTCTGCTCATGAAGGTATGCTGTTTCTTCCACTTAGAATTTGATGAATATCTGTCCCTGTGATGAATTTCATATAGGTATATCTGTGTCTGAATGATGGAAAGAGAGATAAGTTGATATTTTATCCTCATTATCAAGATTTCTTTAATAGGTTAGGTCCACATTTTCCTTCTCTATCCAACTACCAGTAACAAACACAAAATGTCAAGGGATTGGTAATTTGTGGTCTCATTTCTAAGTGTTTTTTATATTTTACTCAACTGAGTTAGGAAAACTTATTCTTCTGACTCTGTGTGATACCGAATAATTTTGAGCATCAAGTTTCGATTCAATGAGAAAGAAAATTTGGAATTGATCCAAACAAAATTGGGGTTCATCCTAAATTCTTTTAAGGCCGGCCCAATTTTTTTTTGTTGTAAATTTGTAATTTAACGTGTGTGAGTAGTAATTTCACCTTATTTATTTGTGATTTTGGATACCATGTTAGAAAAACAAGTATTATGCTTCTTCTATGTGAGATTAGAGCTTAAGTATGAGTTTTGTGGGTACCTCTGGTAAAAAAGAACCCCCCCCCCCCAAGTGGAATAGCCACGCTTATGGATGTGACATTTTTTCTAGCTTCACCAATTGGTATACTCTATAGTGCCCCATACGTAGCTTGCACGAAAATTTGTAATTAAATAATTTTGGTGATTATGATTTTTTTGTGTTGAAACACGACTATGCTCTCATAATAGAACACAAAAATAATTCACTGGAAATGCATTGCATGTGTACCGTTGAGACCTTACCCCTCTTTTTGTTATACTGGAAAAGCCTCGAATTAGTTTTCGATTGAATTTCATCATTTTTAACATTCTCGATCGATATGATTAAAATGGATATTAATCCTTAGAGCAAAATATTTAGTTTGATTGCACCATCTTTGAATATCTTAGCGATCGAATGATTATTATTGTCGGGTCTAAAAGAGTTCATATGTTACAATAAAAAATGTTTCACCCAAAAAAGGATAAACATGCATAGATATCACTAATTATAACTTGATCATTCTTTCTATCTCAACATATTCCCTTATGGCCAACCTTGATATAAACGATAAATCAAGTGATGTATAGTCTCTATCTGGGCATCAAACCTTATCTTCAAAAATAAATATTAGAACTTCTTTTCATGCATATATATTAAGCATAGATGCTTTTGTTACGTCATTTCAACAATTAATGTTAGAAGGAATTAAAATAATGTTGGAATCAAAGGAGTTCATTGTTTGAACTATGTTTTGTGCAATCATCCTCATCATTTTCTAGGGTAAGGAGTTTTTTTTTTCTTTTTTAATTTAAGAGGTATTATGATTATGACCATAGAATAAGTCTATTCAGCCGGGCTACCTATCTATAAAGATGATAATATTTTTAATACAAATAAGATATTAATCTACAAATGAAATGATCTATTAATATATAGATCAAATTATTCTTAAACATTAAGAACTTAATTTCAATAAAACAAACTTATCAAACTATTATTAAAAAGAAAATATCTTTTTTTTTTTAAAGTAGAAATAAAGTGTTTGTTTTAATGTTTTGTAGATAGTTATATAATTAAATGAAGTTTGGGTTAATTTTACTAAATTATTAATTAAACATATTTTAAATTTATGATATTTATGATTGATTTAACTAAAATACAAGGGTGGAGTGAACAACTTTTACCGAGAGCAGGGAAGGAGATTTTGATTAAGGCGGTAGTGCAATCCATTCTTACATACACTATGGGATGCTTTAAACTTCCGAATAATTTTTGTGAGAAGCTTGAGATAGTAGCGGCCAGATTTTGGTGGGGTCAAAGACAAGGGGAGAGGAAAATACATTGGGTTAGCTGGAGAAGGATGTGTACAAGGAAAAAGAGGGGTGGTATGGGTTTCAAAGATCTGAAGGCCTTCAATTTGGCGATGCTTGCAAAACAGGCATGGAGATTAAATATAGAGATTAACTCTCTTCTTCATCAAGTGCTTAAGGCAAGGTATTTCCCTTCAACATCTTTCTTGGAGGTTGAGATTGGGCATAGACCCTCATACACATGGAGAAGTATTTTAGGAGCAAGAAAAATTGTGGAAGCACGTTCAAGATAACGGATCCAGAGTCAATATTTGGTTGGATAGGTGGATTCCTACCCCTATAAGTTTCAAACCTATTTCTCCTAAAAGGGGCCTACATGCTCTGGCTAGGGTTGAGGATTTTATTAATGAGCAAACGTGGAGTTGAAATGAGCAGGTGATGGATGATATTTTTTTTGCCCCATGGGGCGTTGGTGATTAAAGGCATTCCACTGAACATAAACTCAATAGAGGATAGACTGATTTGACATTATAATTCAAATGGGAGGTTCTTGGTACGTAGTGCGTATCACATTATTATGGACCCAAAGTTATTGCAAGTAGGCTCAAGCAATTCATCTCCTTCTTCTTGTGTTGGACACCTTAATTGATTTTTTATTTGGAATCAGAAAATTCCTAATACAAATAAGATCTTTGCATGGTGAGTTTGTTCCAACACATTACCACAAGGGATGATCTTCGGAGAAGGAGAGTCACTGTGGATGGGAATTATGGAGTGTGTCAAAAAGTTGGGGAGTCATTGGTACAGTGCCTAAAGGACTGTTCTTGTGCCAAAGCAATGTGGAGTGTCACTTCGGTAAGGGCAGTAGTCCAGTTTATGGCTTCGAATCCTAGGTAGTGGTTGCGTGATGTCCATCAGGTCCTAACATCTGATGAATTTTCTGTGTTTCTTATTCAATGTTGGTTTGTATGGAGAAATAGGAATATTCGAGTATTTGAAAATATGAAAATATGGTTCAAGATCCTGTTGAAGTGTAGAGGAAGGCTACTGATTATTACAGGCAATATAGTGAGGTAGCAGCCTAGGCCATTAGTAATCCTTTGCAAAATTTCAACGATGGTTGGTGTCCCCCAAGGGCAAGTACTTTCAAAGTCAATTTCGATGTTGCTGTTTTTTCAGAGCAAAATGTCTTAGGTGTGGGAGTTGTTATATGAAATGTCCGGGGTTATTTTGTAAGGGTTTTATCTAAAAGGTTAGTTATGAGTTGTGATATTTGTACAACAGAAACTATTGCAGCAAAAATTGCGGTCCAATTCGCTAGGCAACAAGATTTAGTAGAAGTTATACTGAAAGGGAATTCTACAATGGTTATGCATGCTATTAGGATTGATGGAGATTTTGACCCTTTAGCAGCCATATTAAAAGACATTAACAGTATAGCGAAAAACTTTTATAATTTTGAAGTGTTCGAAATTCGTCGTAATGGAAATAAAGTTGCTCATGAGTTAGTTCGTTTTATTTTACTATTAAATAGTAATAGTGTATGGTTGAAGCAGACACCTGAATTTGTTATGTCTCTCTTTTTTTTTTTTTTGATATTCTTCAATAATAAATTTCTATCGTTTGTTTCTCAAAAAAAAAAAAAACTAAAAGGTAAAGAGTAGTAACTATTGTTTTTAAGACATGGCACTTAATAAAATTATATGTATTTATTGTTAATTGTTAACCATCACAACTACTATCATGTGATACAGGGCCCACAATGGTAGATCTACGGTAAAAATGGGGCTGTGATCGCTCGTTTGTCACAGACAATCTGTGTTTTCCATTCCACATGGCCAAGTCATCCGAAAGCAAACCGTTCCTTCACCGCCTTCCAAGCCAGCGATCCCTTCCATCACCGGCGGTGGGAGCTATATTCCGGCGGGAAGTTAGCCCATTTGGCCTAAATTTTAAAAATTATATATATATTACTTGAACATAAAAATATCCGTAAAGTATCTTAATATTTAATTATTATCGAATACGTAAGAGATGTATTCGATATGTATCATCGAGTAACGTATCCGATAAAGTATTCAATACGAATACACCTACCTCAACAAAATATCCGTGTTTCATAGCTTGTCATGTTACTAAAATAAATAGAGTATGAAGCTATATTTGATACTAGTTGAACGATGTGACATGTACAATTTAATTGATGATTTCGATGTTCATAATTCCTATCATCTGAGTTATTTAATATTTGATCATTTGTATTTGTATCGTTAATCATATTGTTTCTTGCCGGATTATTTATTTCTTGGTTTTTAATATTTTCAAGATAATCTAAAAAATATAACCAGAGTTGAGATATTAAAAAATTGAAGATTTATAACTTTTAGTTTTACTATGGTGATATATATTTTGAACATATTGATTTGTATATTTTAGCGACTATTTTTATTTAGTTTAAGGTAATTAAAGCTCTAACTCTAAATTTAGAGATATATTTGTGATAAAATATGATTGATTAAATGATTAACGCTTTCAAAAAATTAGGACGTCACATGAAATCAATAAATTAAATCAACTTTTTAAGTCTAAATAATATTAATTTTTTGTTTTCTATTTTGTCCTTTATATTTGTTTGTTCTTTTTTTGAAAGGATGAAATAAGAGATGACCTCAATAAAAATAATATTTTTTGCTAAATAAAAAATATTTGTTTTGTTGACTTTAATGTTTAACCTTTTATGTCTAAATGATTAAGTGACAAATTTAAAAAATTTGAGTATAATTATGAAGTCTTATGAGTATACTAGTTATAATCATTGTCTAAAGACACTATAAAATATAAAATTCGAGTGCTCAAAAAATTAATTCTACTATATTAAATTTTTTCAATATGTGTATACTATCGTATATGAATAATGTTTGAAATAAAAATTATATTAATTACAAATTAATCAAATATGAAATGATTAAACATATAATAGAAATATGACCCAAAAAATATATGATAGAAATGAATGATGTGATATTTTTAAGAAAAAATATATAAATGATTAAACATGTTGAAGGAGTTAGCCCCCGTTATTACATGTGTTGTGGCATGCTCACGTGGGATCGACAAGACAAGACAAGACACGTGACGAGGAAATCATCAACTTAGTCTTATAACCGAGCCGAACTAATCTAATGGTTTGGCAGACAAAAATGAAAACTCGGTTCTCTCATGCCCGAGTTCACTAATGTGTTTGGCAAGACAATGGAAGAGCTCGATTTGTGCCAAACCAAGTTGCTCAATTTACTCAGCAATTAACGACAGTACTCGGCCTTCATTATGACCAAACTGTTCAAAACCATGAATGTAAAGATAAAGATCCGCTTTTAATTTAAGCGTTCTGATTAACGAATCAACAAAATTATAACTATCAGGAGGAATTGTTGGATGCATATCAACAACTTGCCAAACTGTATCATTGAACTGACAAAAGGTGTGCTACCTTGAACCGAAGATCATGAAAACCCTAATGGAACAGGGATCTATAAAAGACAAAAGAAACCAAGGTAAAAGGCATGTTGAACTCTCCTTGTCTTCTTTCATTTGTTTCAATTCCATTACTAACTCAAGCATTGGAATGTCTTTGATCGAAGCACTTCGATCTTGAACAGTTTGTTCGTTTTGTAAGAAAGAGATTGGGGGATCCAAATTTAGAGTTCATCTAATATCCAAGATATCCATTCATCAATCTCGAAGGGTGTAACGTTAACTTTTTACCTCTTACACACGTGATAGAAATAAGTGATGTAATATTTTTAGGGGAGAAATATATATGGGATAAAAATCAAGTTGGTATATGTTTTATTATATAGATGTCAAATCGGTCTAAACCATAGGGGTGACACCATAAATATCCCAAAGATGAAAAGGACAAGCAACGAAATTGGATCCGAAATGAATTAAAAAAAAAGACTGGAATCTCACTCCCCACTCTATTTTTTTTTTAATTTTTTACGATTAAATATTATTATTTTTTATATTGCGGCTGTTCTATTAATTTTTAGAGTTAATTGTACTGGAGGTCCCTAAAGTATGTAACTTGTCTCATTTTGATCCTTAATATTTCAATTGCATCATTTTAAGCCCTGAAGTATTGAACATGTATCTATATAGTCCTTCAAACAGACAATGTACATATTGCTCACGATTTTTTATTATAAACTTATCACGTAATACATAAATAGGGACAAAAAATAAATTTGATAGCTCTTAAACAAAATTTGGGTAGCACTTGACAACAAATGTGTAATATGAGTAACTTTTGATCAAAATTGTGTAATTTGAGTAACTATTTAACTAAAATTTGAGTAAAAATTTGATCAAGGATTATCTAAATTATTTTTTTACTCATATTTAAGTATCACGTGATAAATTTATAATAAAAAAATATTAGCAATCTGGACGTTGTCTGCTTGAGGGACTATGTAAAAAATATTTAATACTTTAGGGACCAAAATGATGTAATTAAAATATTGGGGACTAAAATGAGATAAATTCTATACTTTGAGGATATCTAGTGTAATTAATCCTAATTTTTATTGCTTATTTCATCAAAAATTACCCTAGTGATGTTGATGAAATGAATAACGAAAATTAATAAAAGGATTATATTGTCATTTTTTAATACATTAACCGTACAATATAAAAAATTTAATATTTGAGAATATAAAATGAGGATTTTTAAATCTTTTATGATGCAAATTACAATTCGCCCAAAAATAAAGAAAGGCTTGCATCCATAAGGTAAGCCAAATAACTGAAGCTAACTCTATTATATTATTATTTTACGATTACGAGAGAGAGAGAAATCAACGGAATAGTACTCAAACTCTTTATCTTCGGCTTCTGCGTCACCCTCATCGTCCCATTCGGAGGAAGGATTCGCAATTTTCTCTCTGATATGTATACATACAACCCGTGCACACACTGTACCGTCAATTTTACATGTTAGAAGAGTCTATGCAAATTCGATTTCACGGAGCTTTATTTTCATCTCACTTCATTTTTCCTCTGTAAGTCTCTCCCTCTCTCGCTATATATGAATGTATCTTTGATAGAATGTATAGATGAGAAGAAATTTTTGGTTGTGTTGCTTGATATGTACGAAACTCAGATCTGTTTTAGAGACGGTTATTGCGAGTCTCTCAATTTGAGAATGATTTCCTTGAGGATTTGATACGTTTTATATGATGTAATTGAGAGTGGTTTTTATAGAATTAGGGTTTATGATATTAATTTTAGTATTTGTAATGGTTTGGTTGTGTATTTTCTCCGAGTATTTCACTAATTTTTGTTTTGTTTTGTTTAGTCGCTGTTTACTTCAATTAAGAGCAGATCTTCTGAGAAATTATGGAATGAATTTGGTCGACTTTAAAAGTTTCTTTGCTGGCAATTATGCATATATGGCCTTATAATAATGGAAGTATCTGCTAGGCCTTGCCCTGGTGTGTGTGTGAAGGCTCTATTAGATAAACGAATCTATTTTTGGATTTCCTAAACCATCTGACTTCTGTGTTTATGTCCGTAAATATTGTTTAAGTGGCTTATTAAATGTATTATCATGTTACCTCATGTAAAGTTTATTGTATATTCCCTTTTGGGTATGCTTTTGATTCTTTTCGACATTTATCTGAATTTTTACAACATTAGCTCAGGACACGAAGATGGATGGATCAACTGGGCAAGGCACCAGTACTGTTGATATGTTTTTGCGGAACTATAAGCTTGGAAAAACTCTTGGCATTGGTTCATTTGGCAAGGTGAAAATTGCAGAGCACGTATTGACAGGTCACAAAGTTGCTATCAAAATTCTTAATCGTCGCAAGATTAAGAACTTGGAAATGGAAGAAAAAGGTAGTGGTTTTTATGCTTGACTGAGGATACTGGTGCTGTTATTAGATTTACAACTTAGTTACATCTGAAACTTCACTTCTTTAGTCGTTATAAGATCTTGTCTCTCTCATTTTGGTTGCATAGACTGCCCTTGTCACTTACCCAAAAAAGGACATCCATTATTGAGCAAAAGTTCTTTTCTATGTTATACATGAAAAATTAGAACAAAAGAGGAACAGCCAGAAATTGATTTCATAAAGCCCTTTAACTTTGAAATATCATTTATCATCAAACATTGAGCTCCATCCTTTCTCTGAAACAAACACTTTTGATTGGTTTACTGTTTCAAAAGTTCAATTTTTTGCTTCAAATATTTTGTTTCACTTCTACGTTGGCGCTGAACCTGACTGGATGAAGATTGGATGTCTGATATTTAATGCATAGACTTGATAAATATATTTGTTTTCTAAAATAAGGAAAATTCTTCAGCAAGTATAATGATTTTATCCCTGTTGCCAACAACACATAACGATGGTTGTTTCATTTATACGAGATACACATGGTTACTTTTGCAGTCAGAAGAGAAATCAAAATACTGAGGTTGTTTATGCACCCACACATTATACGGCTTTATGAGGTGATAGAGACACCAACAGATATTTATGTGGTGATGGAATATGTGAAGTCTGGGGAGCTGTTTGATTACATTGTGGAGAAGGGTAGGTTACAGGAGGATGAAGCTCGCGTGTTTTTTCAGCAGGTAGAAATTTCTTACTCGTCGGGGAGGTTTCTCCAAGTGCTTCCTTCTCTTGTTTTGGGTTGGTCAATGTTTTTAGCATGTTTAGAAGTTTACAATTGGTCTGTAGTTTGAAATCAGATAATTTCTGGTGTGGAGTACTGCCATAGGAATGTGGTGGTTCATCGAGACCTTAAGCCTGAGAACCTTCTTTTGGATTCCAATTACAATGTCAAAATTGCTGATTTTGGTTTGAGCAATATCATGCGTGATGGTCATTTTCTGAAGACAAGTTGTGGAAGCCCAAACTATGCTGCCCCAGAGGTATGGATTTAATGGCAGATGAATCTATAGAAGAGCAAGTCAGGACACTTGTCGATTTATTGCTGCTTGTATCATTTACATTTAATGATATTCCAAGTTATGTTAGGGTCCATTTTTATAGGTCATATCTGGAAGATTGTACGCAGGGCCTGAGGTAGATGTATGGAGCTGTGGTGTTATCTTGTATGCTCTTCTATGTGGTACCCTTCCTTTTGACGATGAAAACATTCCTAACCTTTTTAAGAAAATTAAGGTATGTGCAGATCCGTCATACTAGCTTTGTCTGCAGTTCTATTTATATTTTGCAAAACATGGGCCTGCTACATTTATTGGTCAAATTATCCTTCCTGCATCTCTGTCTCATATCTCAGATTGGGAAACTTAATATCCCCTACTGGCAGATGGATGTTGTTCAGAGAGATATCCATTGTTCTTTTCTCGTTTCGGTTGTTTTTTCAAGAGATTCATAGCTAAATTTGTCTTTTGATGTCTTGTTTTAATACTTGTTGCGATGTCTTCTATCATGGCTTAATTTTGTTTTTAGTTAATCTTCTTTGTTTTCTGAGGTAGGTGTCCACTGTAATTGTTAAACCTGACCTAGCTGACATACCTCTAATCTTACCTGACGCCTTCATTTAGCTTTGACTGACAATCAAATCTCTTGAGTTGTTTCTCATGCTTAATTTGAACTTTGAAGGCATATAAACTAGCAGAACATGCTTCATTTTCCATTAGGCACTGATGATAGATGGTAAGATTGATTTTTATGCCAGAGAATAATTTAATTTTGCTGACAGTAGATATTTTCAATTCCCATGTACTTGTGTATCAATGTGTTGAAAGTTGAACACATATCAAATTGCTGTCCTTTAGGGAGTGGAATTAGTTTGGGGAAATGATTCTAGTTTTTTCTTTTAGTTTATTTTTTCCATAGATGAAATCAATAAAGAGCTCTAATGGGCCCACACAACCCATGCACACGTGTCATATTCGAAGAGTGGGAGAATTATTTTCTAGACTTACAAACCAACTTTACACACCCTTAAAAGCCCCATACAATTAAACCCCCCCCCCCCAAAAAAAAAAAGATCCAAAAAGAATCGACCTCAAACCCAGGAATAAAGGATCACGCAACAGTTTTTTTTGTTTGAAAACCCTCAACACTATAGCATCAGTGTTCCTCTTTTGCTCTTAAACCAAATTCTCCACCAGAGGCCTAAAGGCGCCATCAGGCAACTGTCGGCCCGGATCTCCCTCCAAACATTGCAAGAGTCCCATCATGCTATTTATAGAGGACAATAGTACACATAGCTCACTAGTTAGTGGACGATGGTGGAGAAGGTAATTGACTGTCTCCTCATTTGTGCACATATAACACCAATTGGAAATAATTTAACCTTTACTAAAACCGTAGGATAATTAGAATAAGACAATCATACATAGCAAGAATCTGATAGCGACGTGGACATCATTTAGATCATCCCATGTATAGAGGAGAAGATTGCCCATAGATCACTAGAGGAGAATGTAATTTTCTGTCTCCTCATTTTTGCCAATATAACACCAATAGAAATGCCCTCACCAATACAAAAGTCATAGGATAATTAGAATCAAAGAATCTATATACTTACAAAAGCTCTAAACTCTTGTTTGATTCGGTCAGCCCAGAGGAAATTTTGTAAGCTTGGGGAGTTTTAAAAGGATTACTGAAGCATGTGACATATGATCTCCCCCCTCTGTCTCTCTCACATACACACACATGCACATGCATGCACACACTTACAACGTATCTCTTGCCAATCAATCAAAACAAGTGGTTCATCTATCAGATGTCCCATGTGATCAAAATTTGATATTTTACCATTTCTTTTTTACCATAATTTATCGATCACTATTATCTTCTCTATAGAGGAGTCTCAAAAAAGAATCAACAATTAATCATGTTCTGGATAGTCAATACTCAGACACCACCTCTGTCATTGTTGCCAGAGTCTTAAATCAATAATAGCCCTCATACATCATCTTGGATAAGAAAGTCACCATGTGGTCTTGTTGGTGGCACTTATTTGATGGTATTTGAGGTTGTATGCTTGTATATCTTGTCCTTCGATTCTCATTTTTAATTGCTAATCTCTTTATCATTATCAAAGATTACATATTTGCTTCATAATAGAAAAGGTTTTTGGACTTAGTCTTGCTGGTCTTACTGCCAAGTGTTTTAGTATTATAAAGAGATTATTGCAAGCTTCATCTTGAAACTATGTCAACTTGTCCTTTAGGGTGGGATATATACCCTTCCCAGCCATTTATCAGCTGGTGCAAGAGATTTGCTCCCAAGAATGCTTAAGGTTGACCCTATTAAGCGAATGACTATCTCAGAGATCCGTGTGCACCCATGGTTTCAAGCTCATCTTCCACGATATTTAGCTGTGCCACCACCAGATACAATTCAACAAGCCAAAAAGGTTTGCTTATACCTTGACTATTGTATGAAGCAGAGGTTTACTACAATGTGATTTGGGTTTTTTGATAGAATCAGTATATGGATTAGGTTTATTGCTTCATATTATTTATCTAAGCTGATATGGAGAGGGTGGTGCATTCAATATGTGAATATGAGGGGTGCTTGTCTATTGCTCCATATTATTTATCTTAACTGATATGGAGGGGTGCTGTTTCAATATGGAATATGGAGGGATGTATGCCTTTGTTATATTGAATAATTTCTTTTATTATTAGCATTGAATGACTTACTATCACATTTTTGTTTCATCTAGCTTTACTACCAATTTATCTTTGATGGGTGAAGTGACCACCACAATTATTTACTCAAGAAAGGTATATGCAGTGTATGAGGGAACGTTCTGTGAATACTCGTGTACTGTGGCTGATTGAGTCAAAACTTATTGTGAGTGTTTGCTTCTCAGTTTGGACAAATTAGAAGAGCATCAGTTCATAACAATGGCAATTTTGTCATTAATTCATGGGGTTGTTTGTTTGTGTCCTTTTTTTTAAAAATACTTTTTCCTTTTAACCATTTTCTGTATGGGGCTTAGCCTCGTCTTTTACGAAAAGCTCAATTTGACATAATTAGGAATTATCTCAAGTATCATGCAGAAGCTTCTGTTCTGGACTTTTCTTTCCTTGCAAATATGTTTGTGATGCAATGTTATTAGTCAGGTGACATATTTCTTTGTGTATTGTGTCGCATGCTTTTTTTCTGTTCTTGCTTGCATAACATACATGAAATGAGTTGTTATATGACGAATGAGAAGTCGTGGGGTCGGAATTTCTGCTGCAACATTAGTGTGTGGGGGGTTAATTTGAGTGGTTCTTGGATTGCAGATTGATGAAGAGCTTCTTCTAGAGGTGGTTAATATGGGATTTGACAGGAATAATCTTATTGATTCTCTTCATAATCGGCTTCAAAACGAGGTGGCTGTTTACGATTTTCAACTTTTAGTTATTGTGATAAGTATTTTCAACTTTCACTACTAGCATGACAGGATTACTAATTTCTGGTCTATTTTCTAGGGTACTGTTGCATATTATTTGCTATTAGACAACCGGTTCCGTGTTTCCAACGGCTATCTTGGAGCTGAATTTCTGGAGTCTATGGTGTGTATGGTTTCGCACAATGGAATATATGGTGTTAATAACCTGTTGTTGATCCTCTTTCAAATAAGTGAGAACTAGTTGTCTCACCTAAGTGCAAGGGTATCACCTTATAGATAACCTTATTTGAATAAGGAACATGACTGATTTTCTATAGCAGGTTTATAGTATTTGTAATTGTGCTGACTATGCATGACTGAATTTCTTGTATCATGTTGGGTTGTAATTAATGTTCACAGCATATATTTTTGCAATGTTGAAGTCCTTTGTTGGTAATGTCTTGTGTATTTCTGTAGGAATATGGTGTCAATAGTATGAGTTCGAACGAGGCTTTAGCTTCACCTGTAGCTCAACGCCTTCCAGGATATATGGACTATCAAGTTATGGGGTCAAGACCTCAGTTTCCAGTTGAGAGGAAATGGGCTCTTGGACTTCAGGTTAGTTTTATGCTTAGTTTTTCATACTTTTGAGGATGGGTGGATATATGAACCAGGCTGCCATAGGTGTGGGAATGAAGACTTTTAGCATACCTTCAAGGCACACAAATAGCACAATGCTTCTGTATGATGCTCTGCTTTGATTGGGAAATAATTTTTTTGGGATAAGCTGGTTGAACTCGTTATTAGTGTCAAAGGTCTAGGTAATCCTTTCAGTCCCAATTGGTATGCTGCACATGTGCAATTTTGGCAGATTAAAACGTTTTCTTCGCATCATCTGATGATCCATGTATGTTATGCTCATAATTCTTGACAATCATTGATGTAAACTTTGACCCTTTTTCGTGACAGTCTCAAGCTCATCCTCGTGAGATTATGACAGAGGTTCTCAAAGCTTTGCAAGAACTAAATATTTGTTGGAAAAAGATAGGGTATTACAACATGAAATGCAGGTGGATACCTGTTATTCCTGGTCATCATGAGGGCATAGTAAAAAATTCAATGCACAGTAATCATTACTTTGGGGATGAGTCCACTATCATACAGAATGATGATGTTACAAAATCAACCAGTATTGTCAAGTTTGAGGTGCAGGTGATTACTATTCCTACCATTCCGTTCAGTAAAGGAAATATAATTTTTGCAAACTTCGTTATTATCTCATTTTATTCTCCAGTTTGCAAACTTCCTTATTATCTCATTTTATTCTCCAGTCTGTTGCGAGTCTATTGCACTTGTTGTATATGATAATGATGAGCAAGATTTGGCTAGCTTACATATATAAACAGTGTATTTTACAGATTTTTTTTTGGTCAGAGGAGGCAGGGCTTGGAGAACTCTCTTTCAATGGCAAGCAGTTTTTTTGGGGGTAGTCGGGAGTTGGGCTTACACAAGGTTCAAAATTGGTCATAACTTCTACTTATCAAACACCTCCCTCACCTTTAGCCCTAACTGACATACAACACCCCCTCATCTTTAGTCATATTCTTGCGAGCTCAGCACTAGAGTCGGTCTCCCTACGATGTCTATAAACTCAACTCAGTTCCACTAGCCTCGTCTGGATTGAGACTCCTATTGTCCCTACCATAAGCTTTGTACTTATACAGTTGGATGTCAATAGCTGTCTGATTTATAGATTGATATTTGTTCTAATGTAAAGCTCAAGCTAATATTTGGATTTGGATTTGTACCATGAATGTCATTCATGGTACTCTTTGTCTTGTGAAGACTTTGCCTTCTTGAGGTCAAAGGTTTAAGACCCCTTCCTCCTCTCCCTCCCCCTTCCCCTAAAAAAAAAAAATTATGCACAAGGGTGGGCTTGACAACTGAGTGGTCATGTAAGAATTCTCTGCAGGATTCCACAAAAATGACAACAATTACCTTAGTCAGTCGTATTGAATCATGCCTCAACAATTACCTTACTCATTACATTCATTGTTTGGTCCATGCTATCATATGCTGCTCCTTTATGTTAGCCATTTTTTTTAGTTTCTGTGCCAAAAGTTGGTCGCTTGAAACCTTACAAATGTGTGTTTACAGCTGTACAAAACTCGCGAGGAGAAGTACCTGCTTGATCTACAGAGGGTCCAGGGGCCACAGTTTATCTTCCTGGATCTTTGTGCTGCTTTTCTTGCTCAGCTGCGGGTCCTCTAACAATAGGATCCCCATGAAAAGGCCGCCTCTCTTTGTATATCATTTAATGGTGGAGGAGAAACGCCTGTGCTGTGTATAACTAGCTTCTTTTCGCTGATAAACATCGTGCGAACTGCGAAGCCAATAATATTTTTGCCACCTTTCATTGATCTTAAGGATTTTATGAAGCTCTCTGAAATTTGAAGCTGCAGTTTGTATCATGTAATTGCTAAATTTCTGCTAGAATGAGAAATTGTATGCATAGCTTATTCAGTCGACTATATTTATGTTGGGATTTAAACGTGTTTTAAATTCATAGACAAACACACACAATCGAAGAACAAACTAAGAACATAAAGCAATAAGAAAACAAGAAAGAACAACACACATATTTGACGTGGTTTGGCAATTTTGTCTATATTTACGAAGTTGTAGGGATTTCATTATTGAGAGAGGATTACAAAGGGCGGTTGTACAATCTACTCTAACCGTAATCACCAAAATAACAGGTTATATATTTCTTGCGCACCTGGCTTAATAACCAAGCCTCTGCTCCATAGATCATCCATGGATCAAGCTTCAGAAAAAATTTTATTAAAAAATCACGCAACATTATTTGGGGGCGGATCGTCATTCTGATCAATACAGAAAACTAGACTTCACAAAAGTCCAACAAATTATTTATTGGGACCGTAATGGGACTCTCCTGGGATTTAATGGGGCCGAATTTGCCATGTTCAAGCTTAGATTAATGTGGGTAGTGAGCTAATGCCGAAATACTTGGAAAATAGCAATATTATTATTTTATTAATGTTATGTTTACCAAGTTTTTTTATCTCAAATGATGTGACACAATTGCTATCATTTGAATATTAATGAGACCTGGTTATTTAATGGTAAAAACTATTATATTACTTGAGATGAAAATTTTGGTAAGAAATATTGATCAGCGTAGCATTATTGAGTTCTAAGTAATAATAGGAACAAATTATAAATTCAGACATCCTGACTTCGAATATTGACAACCCCTTAGACTATGAAGGATTAGTCAAGGTACACGTAAATTGACCCGGACACCTCTGACCATTGAAAAAAAAAAAAACTTTGCTATTGCTCATTCATAGTCTGATTTTTTTTTCAATCACTTCTTCGTATGCCTTTGTTTCTATTCCATCCTATCTCATTGTATTTAATTTTATAATGAAAGACGTGAAAATCATCATCAATACCTCAGACATAGGTTTGGGATAATCCTTGTTAGATCGATAGCAGGAAGGATCTTTCTGCTCACAATTCCCTCTTCATCAGTTACACTCCAACCCACAGAGGTAAGAGGTTTGTCCATAAATCAGATAGGTAATGCCTTGAGATGCAGAAGATGAATGGTCCACTCTTATATATGATGATCAGGACGAAAGTTCCATGTTCAATATCCTCAGAAACAAAGAGTTACAGTGACTATCTTCAATCAAAAGATACTACTAAGAAGAAAAAGATTAACAAAGGATACATTAGTATAAACTATTTTTTGTTTCTCATGATTAGAGCATAAAGTGTTAAAGGCTCAACGAACCACTAACAGTACCAGCTAATTAACGAAGCATATGGTTGGGAGGTCAAGACTGCTCCATATTGACAATTCACCGTCGTTAATCGAAGATGATGACCCCATTTCTGCTGCATTTTGTGGGGTTTCCTTCTTTTTCTTCTTCATCACTTCATCATCATCTTCTAGTTTCTTCTCCTCTTGATTCTTGTTAGAGGCATTTCGGTGGTCAGCTAATTGATCAGATAATTGTTTTCTCCGGTGGACAGTTTCTGATCCTAGCTTCAGCTTCAAGCACTCAGGTATGCCATTGAAGGCATAGAGAGAGGCTGAGAACTTCCGTTCATATTTCATCCTTTTCATGGCCTCACTAAGCATTGATGGCTCATCCCCATAATAACCTTCCTGCTGATCAACAATGGGCTCTGCTATCTCTTCAGCAATCTCAAACGGAGAAGAGTAACTTGACCCAAGTTCATCAACAAATTCAAAATCTACAGCCCTTAAATCAATGCTTTCTTGCTCTTCATCTTCTTCTATTTCCTCTCCACCAACACCATCAGAACACTGAGTACCAGAAGAGTGAGCTTCTACAAACCCTAAACCAGTGCTTTCTTCTTCGCCATCTTCTTCTCTTTCCCCTTCTATAATACCACCAACAGAACACTGAGCTGCACCACCCCAATTGTAGTCCAAATAGATTTCTCCCACGTCACAATTCTCTTTTTCAGTTAAACATGGGTCAAAACTTTTGGTGGTGTAATGATCACCAATACTTGCATTAGCACCAGTGACCATGTTGTTGGGGTCAAAATCAAATTCTTCGGGATCTCTAAGGAAATCAGTAAACTGGGTATCTGAGAAATCATTCATTTCATCTTTACACTCTTCCTCTGGGTTTTGTTGTTCATTGATGGGCAAAGAAGAGGTAGATGAGGCAGCTAAAGCATTATTTCTTGCTTTAAGCCTATGAAGAAGGAGGTTAGTAATTTTTAAGGGAAGAGCTGGAGTTGAATTAGATGATGGAGAACAAGGCCAGAAGTTTGTGCGAGTGTTTGATCCTCGGAGCAAACAAGCAGCCTCGTCATAGGCCCTTGCAGCTTCCTCGGCCGTGTCGAAAGTGCCCAACCATACCCTTATCTTTTGTATGGTGTCCTTAATTTCGGCCACCCATCTACCTGATGGCCTTTGTCGAACTCCGACGAACCTCTTTCGAGTTCGCCGTGATCCACTCAGTGCTGCTGCTGCTGCTTCCTTCACCATCTCATCCCAACCCATGTTTTCTTCTTCAGGATTTTTCTCATCCACCACTTCACTAGCCTTTCTTTTCCTAGCCATCTCTCTTTTTGGGTTAAATAATCTGTTTTTTCTTAGTTTTCTTGGCTTGGTACACTAGTAGTGAATAAAAGCATATGTATGATGATGGTGAAGATACTTGCCTTGCTTGCTCCTCTGTTGGGCTGGTATATATACATGTAGAGAATGGAAGATCCTGTCAAACTGAAAGAGTTCAGCTGTACAAGTTCTGTTGTTCATACCTTCTTGTTCTTTTTTATTTGGGCTTTCATATCAAACCAGATGGAGGTTTCTCTTTGATGTGTGTGTGTATGTGAGAGAGAGAGAGAGAGAGAGAGAGAGAGAGATGAAACATCCATGTTATGTGAGGATTATGCATATT
>CM042190.1:31890552-31901006 GCA_023539305.1 Ilex asprella
AGATGGAGGTTTCTCTTTGATGTGTGTGTGTATGTGAGAGAGAGAGATGAAACATCCATGTTATGTGAGGATTATGCATATTATACAAAGGGTTTGACCCAGCCAAAGAGTAGAGTTCCTTGCTTTCTCTACTTTGCATTATTATTTTAAAGACCAGACTAGTTTTGAATATGACATTTGGACATTGCAAGCCTGGTTGGGTATTAAGATTGAATATTTTTTGGGTTCAAACTAGGGGACACGCAGAGAAGTAATCGATGTCCTGAAAAAGACTAGTTGTTACCATTTCCATCGTAAGACATAAACACTAGAAGTACCTAAATCAAAAATAATTTTATATGGACCGGAATTTTAGATAGAAATCACTTAGGTAACAAAAATTAAATCCAAATAACACTACTCTTAAGCCAACAATAATCAAATGCAACAGTATTCTGATACTGCAAGAGAATGTAAATTTAACCACCTTTTTGTTGTTTTAAGTAATTAAAATCAATATTTGGAAATCAACTTGGTTTACTCTAATTGTTCACCCTTGATTATCTCTCCACCTTTGGAGCATCATGGATCTCATCGAGTTATAGGTTGTTGTACTTTTTTTTATTTTTTTTTATGAGTCAGGACTTGTTACTATAGAAATTTTTAAACAATTGATATTTACTATCGCTCAGAAGATTGAAAATCTCGGACCTTTTCATTCTGCAAACATGGCAAATCGGGTATATTTGTCAACCAAGAGACCAATCTTTTTCTTCCATCCTCTCAACCAAGAGGTCAATCTTTGTCAAAGTTAAAGGTTGGTTTCTTATATCCCCTCTAAAAATTTTATTGTGCCCTCTTTGGGCTTCTCTTTTGGGTGCTTTCTCATTAACTATACATATATTATTCAAAAAATATAAATTAATTATTTGTTAATATAATAGCATGAATAAAATCATCATTGGATTACCAAGACCCACTATATATAAGTGGTCTTCACCAACACAAGATTGTTACTATATCATAAAAAAATTATAACTTAAGGGATCCGAATTCTAAATTGCAAGGAAATGCATAAGAGTTGAATGCACCCGGTTAGAACTCTAATTTATCTATCAGCAAGCGGCAAAAATAAGAAGAGGATTGGCTTTGTCATTGCTGATAAAGGCCAGCATAAACGATTACTCCAAAGCTCCACCACTATAAGCATATACCAAGCCCACTAAACCTCCTATACTATTAATTAATTAGTCATAACCCACTAAAGCTCTTATATTAATTAACTAGTCATAACTCGTGTCTAAAGACACGATAAAATATAAAATTAGAGCATTCAAAAAATTGATTCCACTACATTAAATTTTTTTAAAATATATTAATTATAAATTAATCAAATATTAAATGATTAAATATATGATAAAAATAAGTTATGTGATATTTTTCGGAATAAAATATATAAATAATTAAATATGTGATAGAAATGAGTGATGCGATTTGACGTTTGAGTCTGACAAAAGGATGATGGGTGAAATAAGTAATTGGTGATGGTTTTTTAGGGGAAAAATATGACTGGGATAAAATTCAAACACACTCCTGTTTTATTATATAGATAGCTACAATATATTATTCATAAAGATTAAAACAATACAAAATCAAAAAATATAAAAACTCTTTTCATATTTCAAGAAGTAAACATGTTTACCCTGAGTGTGATATACCTATCCACGACCGGAATTTTAAGAACCTGGATGTCCCCACATGATTGGCTGGTCCCCCGACCAAATGAATCCACCTCATCAGCCATGGGCAGCTGTGGGTGTACCATTTGGCTATGACTTGGTCATTCGATGCAATTGTTTCATATTACCTTAAATTGCTAATTTTGTGTGTAATTTATGTCGTGTTAAAATTGTCGCCTCCATTCACCAGCCTATATGCTTCAGGTAACTTCAAAGATAAAGCCATAGGGAAGAGGACATTTACTGTACAGCTTTAAGAAGTATGCCTACCATGGTTTGACCGAGTTAACTCTATAGATTCATTAAGATTTTGAGATTATAAAAAAAAAAAAAGAAGACCAAAGAAGAGAGAGAGATAAAAGATTTAGTGGTGAAATGCGTAGGACTCTTAAACAATCAACAAAAGGAGGAGACGAAACATCTCTAATGTGACACCCCAAAACCGGGGGTCCTTTGTCAACCCGTGAAATACCTGTGGATACCATATAACTCGATACCACGCTTTCATATCCCATTTACCAGGATCCATAATTTAACAAAATTTGGGCAGAGTCTCATTTGTACGAAAACTCTACCCAAAACACAACCTGTAAAATCATATACCATTGACCCATCCGAGGTCCAATATACAACATTGACCACACCGGGTCCATTTATCATACTTAATTGCATATTATTGGATGCTACCATAATTATCATCACTACGTACATTCATTCATTCATTAAAGAATAAATGTTTCAAAAGAGTCCCATTTACATGCCTTTTTAATACAAAAGAAGTTTTTGTTACAAAAATTATACAAGGCCAAAAGTAAATATACACAAGGGACTACAAAGTCAAAATAAGAGCCACAGACCGGCTCTGTCGTCAAAGCGGGCCCATGGCCTCGTCTTCAGTGGATGCCTGACCGATACCTGAAAAATGTTCCCATAAAGGGTGAGCCAACGCTCAATAGGATAACACCTATAGAGAATTCCTCTCAACCTAAATGCATATGAAATGTCACATGCAACAATCATTTCATGCATTCATTCAAATATGTTTATTATGAACAAATGTCATAAATCATGTCATGCCATGAGATAAGACTCACACAAGCAATACCAACACTGAGCCCCATCCCGAGCTCCAACAACACATACAATGTCATGCGTATGTATCCGGGCATTCCAAGCCCCCCTGTCATTAGTGTTGTGTACACTCAATGACTAATTAATTTATTTGCTTGTGTCTTTGTGGGGAGAATCAACGGATCTTCAGGACATCCCACCTGCGGCTCCGTTTATGCCGTTACACTTTTTTGGAATTGCACCGCCGGAAAGTGTATAAACCAAGTAAGCGGGTCTTGCACCCGAGGGAGAATCTAGCCCTTCTTGCTATCCCCGACACATTTATCCATTTAATTTTCCCGTGCGACTCAGTCGTACCTTGGTGCGACTTTCCCGATCCCACGATCAACCACCTATGTGGTGATTGATTTCATATCATGCACACACTCCCACCCATGTCAGTGCCCATGAATGTAGTGCAACCCATGCATAATGCAATACAATGTGTAATTGCCTTTAATACCATTTATAATGTCCATTACATAATGAATGCAATATAATGACATTTTCAACACAATCTCAAGCATGTTATGTAAGATAATCAACATACTTGTATTCACCTAGGCATTTAAATAAACACCAAGAGACATAATCAATTTACATAAATAACATATTTATTACTTCCAACATGGCAACATGTTTATTAATTCTATAAACATAAGCACCAGTCAATCACAATAATCATATGTTAAATAATCATTTAACATACATTTTATTTTATAATCACATAGCAAGCTAATAATTTTATTAGACTTGATATGTCATTAAAAACACCAGGTCATGCTAATGTACAATTAACATACTTTAAATCGCTAACATTAACTTATACCAAGTTAATCATAATAGGATTTTATTAATTATAAAATTAATTATAAATCATATATTTGACCCACTAGTTATGCTAGTCAAGACCTAACATGTGATATACACCCTTGGCCTACCCATTTCATATGCCATATTTTAGGTTGAAATTACATCTAAATAGGAGAAACCCTACCTCTCGTAGCGTGAGCCCACGTAATAGACTCCAAAGAGGGCCCAATTTCAGCTTCCCAAGCCTTAGGCCTAAATTCTCGTACTCGATATTTTTCTTGGAGAACAATATGATCTTTGGTGCCGTTGCGTAGCTCTCGCTGAGTAGAGCAACTTTAATTCTTGGCCTGAAGCGATTAAACGGTTAAATCTTCGCAGATCTGAGAAAGAAAGTCAAAAATCTAACTTTTTTTCTTTTTCTTTTCTTTTTCTCTCTTTTTTTTCTTTTCTCTGTGTCGCTGCCTCTGCCGAAGAAAAGTGGAAGACAAAGTCTTCCACTTATATATATATAGTATAAATTTATTCTTTTTAAAATTTACGTTTTTAACCCGTACTTTAACAATTAATTATTATTTTACCCCTTTAATTAAGATTTTTAATAATAATAATGATTTTTTTTTTTTTTCGGATTTTACATCTAATGCCCACAATTTCACCTTTTTATGTTGGTTGTGCTCCCTTTTTTTTTTTTGATCCCCTTCAAATAAATTAACCAAGAGCATCCTCTCTCTCTCTCTCTCTATACATACACACACGCACAAAAACATATATATAAAATCATGCAAAGTTGATTAGTCTCTCTCCCCCGTCGTCATGCAAGGCTAATTACTCTCTCTCTACATCATGCACGGTTGATTGTGCTGTGCTATTGATTGATAACCCAGCCACGTGGATTCGCCGTTGTTTTTTACGTAAACAAAACCATAATAAAAGACCAGTAATTAAGCCCAACATGTTTATCTGTCTTCATCAAATGTGGGCAAGTGGAAACAATTCTAGAGGTGCCCAATCTAATCAGCAATTGGAAGAGGTTAACGATCATTCTCTCTTACTCCTCCACATGGAGACCCTACAACAAGCCAAAGGTCCAACTCATAATGACGTATTATACAATTGCAAGACTCAGTAAAAAGATTCCACTACCGTACCCAGTACTTCCTTTTAGCTAAGTAATAAACTTGGGTCATGACCACGGCACCACTTTGCCAAAAGGAAGCAACTCATAGCATTACAGAAACTAACAAATATGAACAATGAGGGGTATCAGAAGAAGGGTAATATCTAACCAAGTTACACAGAACTGACCTGCAAGTTATAAGTAGAAAAAAACAAGACGAGATCCAAGACAATCACCTAGCACTCGTTATAATTAGCCCAGTCGATCTCCCATATATTGGATTGACTGTCGTGTATAAAACAAGATGGTACTAACTCCATCTTTATCATGAATTAAGATGGTGGAGGAGGAGCAGGAAAGGTACATGAGAAAATCAAAGATTCTGAAATACAACTGGAAAATAATAACTCATAAAACAGAGTATGATATTGCCAAGATGCTAATATACAGATGGACATTACAATGACACAACACAGATGTACAAAAGACAATACATATTTTCGCACACCAAAATCTCATAATAGATTATTTCAAAGAAAATTGGCCTCCACCCAGCAAGACATTGCCAGTCTTCTATCACTGTGAAAGATGCAGCTACCCTTTAAAACTTGGGCACCAGAGGAAGAAAAAGTACCTTTCAGCTTCCAACCCCTGCAGTATTAACTATTAAGTAGTGGAGAGGTGTGACCATCACTGCTTCCAGAATATTGAATAGGTATCAGAGTCGGATCTTGATATGCGGTGACCAGTTTATCATAAAAATCAGCCATCAAAGGATCATTTTCATCAGCTCTGTCTTTCTTTATCAAACTCTGTAACGAGCATAAATAGTTAGAAATTTTTGGAAGGACGAGAAAAATTTGACATGACAGATAAAAGAAACAGAAAATTTTTGTGCTGCTTTGATTGAGACTCCATGATGAAACTTTCCATGTTCCAATGTTGTACCACTGGCAAGTCACTGGGGAATCTCACTGGTCACATAGATTGATTTTGACAATCTTCTTGTGGATTTGTGATATGTGAGGCCTGCTCATCATCCTCCATTTCTAGGCTTTGAAACGAATCTAACCTGCTTGTTTCCCAATTTAGGTTCACATTTGTTGCTTACAAAGCCGTATGGTTCTGCTATATTGTCTTCCTCTTTCAATTCAAGAAAATTCACATATTTAAATTCAAGAATACGTGACAAAGCTCAGGTAGACTAAACATAATGTTTGATCCATTTCTTGGAAGACAAAAGCATGGTTGTGACCAAGGTTGTCAAAACGTGTATTAGAAGGCTATCATTTTTTCTGTATTGTAACGTATCATGTATTGCGTACAATTTTATAAAAGATATTAAAAAATACATATACCTATGATGATGACAAAAGATCATAATAACATTTTATTGCACCCCAAAGTTCTCACATAAAACAATTTAAAGAGACTACAAGCACCAAAACAAAAAATTAACAAGTTCTAGGTTCTAGCATCCAAAATAGTCAGAGGAGGACACTTTTAAAATCATGCTCCTGTAATGGAGTGAATAAAAATAAGACACTTAATTTTTGGAGAAATGACGTCGTTTCATTACCTAATGTTTGAAAAAAATTACTTTCAACCAAAAAGACATCTTTTTTTTGGTTAAAATTAAAAAAAATATGTTTTGCCCCAGATCGAACTACTTGTACATATTATCTCGTATCAGATGTATCGTATCGTATCGTATATCGCACGATACAGTGCAAACCAATATACTTAAGCGATATCATTTTTTTCATGCATTGAAACATATCGTACGATACTAACAACTATGGTAGTGGATCATATTGACAGACAAAATATGCCTAAAGAATAGTTTTGTAACCATAACAGACTAAGAAAGGAATATAGTTGAGGCATGTTTAAAAAGTTTAAGAGAGGTGGAATAACATCAATTCATGTGCTAAAAGCTATCTAAGGATAACTTACAACAACAAAGTAGCAGCTTTGACGTAATGGAGTGCACTGATCCAATTTAATTTGGACCACCTAGACCCAATCACTTGAAAGAAACAAAAACAACCAATCTGTGGCAGAGAATGGGCATCCTCCCCGCCATTGTCCCCTATTGTTAACAGAACCATCTTCCCTAACAAATAAAATTTCATCTAATCAAATATTTTCCAGCAAACGAACTGGAGAAATACCAAGCTCCAAAATGGATTGCACTGCAATCAAGAAGTAAATCAAAAGAATATTTGTTACTTGCACTTATTATTTATTAATTGAATTGTTATGACACCCCAATACCAAATATCTAGTTCCAACAGATATAACCTACACAAAGGTAAATAGGGACTGGGGCACACTCGACATTTGTTTGATGTCAATCATGTTTCAGATTTTCAATCAAGTTCACCAGCCTTATTGCTGGCAATCAGACTAAATATTTGTAAATATTTTCCAGGGCAACCGTGTGTTAGTTGAGCCATCGATTGGTACAGGAGAACTTACAAGTTCAGAAGCTTTTTCATGCAACTCCACTATTGAGGGAGGCAAAACCAGAGAATTAAGAAAATCAACACCCCAACATAAGATAAAAAACAAGGATTTCATCGGAACATTTCCCAAGTATGATTGACGAGTTAGAGGTAGTATATTAAGAACTTCCACCAATAGTAGTTAAGAGAATGGAAAGCTATAGCATTTATATTGACGTTTATGTACCTCAGTAGAATAAGCCATGAATATGGGTAAGAACCTCTTCCGGCAATAGCTGTTGAACACAAGAGTGAGAACTGGAAGGGGAATAATAAAGCTGGAAGCTAGGGGAAGTTTCTTCAGCCCGAATATTCCAATCGCAATAATATGCATGAGTACTAAGAAATATATCATTGAGTCATGCACTATAGGCCAAAACCTTCCACCCGTCTCAAACTTGGATTCATAAACATTCAATAGCTGCACACAAAATTGCTGAACATTACAATTCAAATATCACTCAAGTTTCCCACCAACTTTAATGAAACTTACAGAGTAAGGAATGCCAACCAAGGACTCCAAAAACAAAAAAGAGCCTACATGGGTCATATCAGTTAAACGAGTTGCAGGCCAAAGTGCTATAAAAAAGAGCCTACACTGGAAAGAGGGTTGTATTCTACATCGAATGATAGGACCACCCAATTGGTTTAGGACTCTCCACTCAATGCCAAATGGTTTTGAATTGAAAGTTCTAACACATGCAAGATCAATTCACTCACTTTATAATTTATCATCAGACATACAGCCAATGATTTGTAGTTCTACCATGCTCGACTGAAACACTTTAACAAGTGACATTTTCTAGGACCTAAACTAATTGCAGGAAGACAGTTTAAATTTTGAGTTATATTCCTTCCTCTAATTAGTTTCTTTCCCACCGTCCACACCCCCAAGGATCAAAAGGAAATGGAAGATGGTGTTGAAGATGGGGTTAATCTCCAAAATTACGATATTACTATAAAATTTCAAAATTGTAGAACTTAATTTTTAGTCAAAGTCAAATCTTATTATTTCTGACTCAGAATTCCGATTCTAATATCAAAGAATATATATGTATAAGGGGTAGAGAGACAAAATAAAGGAAGAAAATTGTTTTAATGTTAGTTCATTATTTGAACTTCGAAAGGTTTGATCTATCCTAACCAATTGCCCCTTGTACTCTTGAGTTGAACCAATGAAGTATTTTTCATCATAATTTCGAGTTAACTAGCTCTAAAACAAATCATCATATTTTTGACTGATCCTTCTCAAACAATTTCCTAGCTTTGCACCTGAAGCCACCAATATATTGGTAAAGAACCTATATCATCACTTTAAATCTATAGAAAATAGATTATATTGGCTAAACAAATCCAGAAAATAGGGTATGCCCATGAAAAAAGGGTAATTATATATACGTGAAAACTTGGTGCCTACTTAAAAAAGGATTAAATACAATTGTTTCAATTTTGGCCATTTGATCCCTAATGCTTCCCATTTTTATGTAATCCGTAGAATTTTTAACTTCTATTGACATTGGTAACAGACCTGACCCGTGAGCAGTTCACATGAGGGGCAAATAGAATTTCTAAAAAATACCTACAAGACAAGGTTAACCCCTCTCTCTCTCTCTCTCACCATCCCCTTCCCTTACCTATGTCGACTGTCACCCACTCCCTCAATCCCTTCACCCCTCTAACAACTAACTCACCTTTACCCCACCCATCTCACAACCACCCCAACAAAGCCCGACTGAGGAAAACATTTCCTAAACGTGTAGTATAATTGTCTAAGACAAAATTTAAGAGGGGATAAAGGAAAATAAAAAAAGTGACGTTTAAAAGTGACAATGATTGTGGACAGTGTGGGACGAAAATGAACTTAGTGCCCTTACTTTGGTTGGTTTCAAGAGTAGATTTTTGGGCCCAAAAATTGGGGATAAAAGATGTAGGTTTGACAACATGTATATGATGCTAAACCATAATGTCAGGAAAAGAGAGGTGACCATGGAGATAAGGTTGGTAGGTGAAAAAATAGATAGAAAGGGGGAGCCAACTCAAAAGTTTACTGGAACAAAAAACAAAATGGGCATTCAACAATTGAATTTGTTGGACCAATTTAATGGTTAGGGGAGTAATGGGATAGGGTGGAGAGCTACTAGCAGGTAGGAGAAGGGAATGGTGATCGTAGGTGTTACAAAGAGAGAGAGAGACCACCATGGCCTTTTTGTAGGTTTGGCAATTCGAGATTTGCCTCCCATGTGATCTGCACACGAATTAGATCTATTTCCAATTATTGGAGAAGTTAAAGTTGGAACAATTAAACACCACTGAAATATCTTAGACCAAAATCGTCAAAATTTAACTATCAGATTTCAAGGACCAAAGATATATTTAATCCTTCCACAAATAGTTCAAGCCTCCGCCTAAGTCTGAAAATAAAAAATAAAAATGGGTTAGAATTCCCTTTAGTGGAAGCAAAATTTGTTCATCTTCTTTTTTGTTCTCCCATCTCTCTCTCTCTCTCTCTCACACATCAAGTTCCCTAATGCTGCCACCAAAAGAACCACTTATCAAAACCTCACTCTACGAACATGACTGCCAATAACCACCACAAACTCTCTCACTAAACCATCAGCCCACAGTTTTCTTCCAACCTATACTCCGTAGCTACCTTAGAAAAAACACTTCTCCCTTTTCACAAACAATTGCATGATTAACACTACAAATGTGTGTGTTCTACGCATGTGAACGAAAGGTACAAGATCAAGTTAGCTAAAAGACATTATGTCCATAGGGTGAAAGGTCCCAAAACTCCCCAGGGGTTGTTACTACTGGTTGGACTCAGATTCGGTGTATAGCATTCTTGGTTGTTAAATTAATTTAACATCCCCATTAAATATTTAATTGTTCTACATCATGCATGACATGCTAACAATAATTGTTACCCACATTTTCAAATTGTGATTTGACCAACATTCATATGTATTTAGCACTTTATTTAAACTTGAGAAAGATCACTATCTATTGGGCTAGTTGAGATCACCACTATTTACTATTCCAAATGTTGGCAAAGAGGTTGAGACAGGTTTAGATGCGGATTTTGAGATGGACCCTGAGATTGATCAAGATTTGGGTTATGAATCGAGGCTTGAGGACTAGATGTCTTATTACTTTAATTGCTTCTTATTAGCTTCTGAACTAAGTTAT
>CM042190.1:31914476-31955497 GCA_023539305.1 Ilex asprella
AAATAAATTATCAACGAGAAAGGAAAAAAATAAGGGGGAGAGAGAGAAAATAAAGGAGAGAGCAATGGAGGGGAAAAAGAGAGAGTAATGGTGTGAGAAATATAAGGAAAGAGAGATAGTGAAAGAATAAAAATTATGCATAATTTAAGGAAAGGTAAGTAAGTAAAAAAAATTAAATGTCATTTAAATTTTTTACCTAATCATAATATATTTTAAAAAAACTGAACTTAATAGAATAAAATATTTATTCATACACTTCTTTTCAAATAAGTATAAAAAAAATATATCCCCATGCAAAAAAACCTAAAATATAAACGATTGAGAGTGGTTAAAGATGAGTTATGATAATTAATAAGAATAAAGTAAATTTATTATAAATCTATATTACATTATATAAAAAACAAATTAAGTATGCGAAGCATTAGAAGATATTTCTTCCCTATTTTTATAATTCTTATAATTTTAATTTATTTTAACAAATTTTATCCAATTATATACTAACATGTGGCATAACCACTTTTTTTTTAAACGGTGATACAATAAAAATAAATTAAACTAAGGGTATGCATCTAGTGTTTATTTGATTTTCAATCTTTCAATTGTGTATATTTAGTACCTAAGGTTTTTAATTTATATTTATGTGATCCAATTCCAAATGTCCATGAGAAAATCGTAACAGTTCTGATCACGCAACAATCACATAGTTCTTAATTTTGTATCTATTTAGTTCATAAAAATCTTAATTTGTGTTTAATTGTTTTCACGTGATTGATGCGTGACTAGAGACATTAACGATTTTTTTACGAATATTTGAGATTTGATCACATAAATACAAATTACAAATTTTATAGATCAAATAAGCAATTAAAAGATTAGGACCAAATAAATATTCTAAATAAATTGCCATGAGTTTGTCATATTATCTACTAAAAACTCATGGTACTATTATGGAGCTCCATCACTACCATCAGACACCATCGAAAAGCAAGCGGTAGGCCTAGGAATCTTGGCCGACATGAAAAGCTATTTTGGCAACATTCTTGGGTGCTGTGATTATATGGTTATATATACGTTACTTAAGATCAACTTGATTATTTTGTCTAATATTTTTTTGGACAGAACATGCACATAGTAATCAACTTGATGGATGGTGTTGGTTTTGGTTGTATTTAGTTATAGATCTTTCATAGATTCAAGTCTTTCTCAAAGAAGTTTTCAAATAAAAGGTTTTGAAATACAACTAAGGAATTCCAACCAAATTTTTTAGGCTTTATATTATTTTGTAACAACGGCAACACCAACTAAGCATAGACGTTATAGTATTCGTGTCTTTACATTAATTGTCTTAGTTTTGCATGAAATTTTCTACTTATTTATTTTTTTTGGAGGGGGGGAAGAGGTTTCCTTGTAACACGTGGTTCTCGATAGTTTAGTAATCAATATTAACTAAGGTTGAGGATTTCGAAAAAAAAGTCCATGACTTTAATATATAATTCTCACAATATTTCACGTGCAACTACTAATTATTCTAAAAAGGGGGAATCTCACTTTATATCATGAGAGATTTAAGATTTTTTATTTTATATTCTCAAATATTATTTTTTTTTATATTACATTCTCAATATATTAAAATAATTATAATGTGACCCTATAGTTGTTTATTCTGTCAAAAACTACTTTATTTAACGTTGATAAAATGAGTAACAAAAATTAACTGAAGAGTCATATTATAACACTTTTAATATATTGAGGGTGCAATAAAAAAATATATAATATTTGAGGGTGTAAACTAATTTTTTTTAAATCAAGATAAAAAATAAAATTCACCTATCTAAAAATCCTGGTTAATTTTGATACATCAAAATAATTGAGATAATATTTAGTGAAATTGAGTTTTTAATGAGATTGAACTTTGTTATGTGTACAAATGCTGGTCATTTGAAAAATATCAAAAAAATCACAATCATTTTTGTTATTTAAGAGAAGTTCAATTTCATATATTATTTTAAACCATGTAAATAGTTGGGCCTGTTCAGAGTTAATTTTTTTGGTGTGTGTGTGTGTGAAACTGAGGTTTAAAAATTCTCTTGACAAAATCCACTTTAAAAAAACTCTTCGAACTGCTTGAAGTGTTCTCGAAAAATTTAATGTTTCCTCTTATTTTCTCTTTCTCTCTCTCTCTTCATTAGTGACTCGATCTCTCCCCTATTTTCTCTCTCTCATTGATAATTTATTTCCTTTTTAAATATGTAAAAAAAATATTTTTTTCTTCTTTCTCCCCTATTTTCTCTATTTCTCACTCTCTCTCCCCCTATTTTCTCTCACTTATAACAACATAATTACACTAATCAGTTATACCAATTAGTTATAATATACTAAACAATTACTGATGTGTTCTAATACACCAAACAATTACATGAAAATTATAACACTAACACAATTTGTTATTCAGTTATTTGCATAAACCAAAAAGTTACACCATTTGTATCACGACATGATTATACCAATTATACACACCAAATTGAGTTTATCATTACACAAAAAAGTTTACCACTATACCAAATTTGGTGTATACAATTAGTGTAACCATGTTGTGATACTAAATAGTGTAACTCTTTGGTTTATGTAAACAATTGAATGACAAATTGAGTTGGTGTTGTAATTTTGTATAATTGTTTGGTGTATTAGAATACATGAGTAATTATTTGTGTATTATAAGATAATTGTAATTGATTGATATTGTAGTAATGTTGATATAAAGAGAAAATAAAAAAAGAGACTAACGGTGAGAGAAATTAAGGGGAGAAAGAGAAAAAAAGGGAGATAAATGAAAATATCAAATCAAATATTTATGTATTTAAAAAGAAAATAAATTATCAATGAGAGAACAAAAAAAATAGTGGAGAGATAGAGAGAGAAAATCAGGGAGAAAGGGAAATAGAGAGAGTAACAGTGTGAGAAATATGAGGAAATAGAGAGAGACTAAAAGAATAAGAATTATGCATAATTTAAGGAAGGGTAAATAAGTAAAAAAATTTAAATGTCATTTGAATTTTGTACCCAATCACAATATATTTTATTAAAACCGAACTTAATAGAATAAAATATTTATCCATTCACTTCCTTTCAAAAGTATAAAAAAATATATTTACATCCAAAAAACCCTAAAATATAAACGATTGAGAGTGATTAAAGATGAGTTATGATAATTAATAAGAATAAAGTAAATTTATTATAAATCTATATCTATATAATAAAGTAACTAAATTTTTTTATCTTTAACTTTTCGCGGCTCACATCGCTTGACAATTATTGATCTGACGGTTCTTATACAAAATTTTTCTAAGACTCCTATCTCATATCTAACTCTCTCTCTATATCTATATTTATACTCTCTTTCTCTCTTTCTCTCTCTATTTCTCTATGTTATATTATTATCTTATTTTCTTCATAAAACATATGAAACTATATGTTATACAATTATTTATTTCATGAAATTAATTTAAAGTGTTTATGTATCTAATGACATGTATTTTGTCAGTTACTTCTTAATTTTAAATAACACTTAATGTAAATAAAAAATAGCATATATTTTTCATGATTTGATGATTTTTTTATTTGAATTTCACGTGTTTGCGTGAAATTAGATCTTAATTGATTCATCACCTAAAATTCTCATTGACAATAGTTTTTATATAGATTATTTTTGTAGTTTTTTTAATGTTTGCTCTATTTGTTATAATTTTGGTACTAGATTTTTTAAATTTTTTCGAACTATAAATTTTTCAAATTTTTTTATCAACTTTTTAATTCACTTTTCACGTATTTTCATGTGAACCATAAATTTTTGAGTTTAGTAAGTGGAGGTGAGTGATTCTCTTAAAAAAAAAATGAGGGTGAACAATTGGTTTAATTTAAGTATGTCTGTGATCAAATCTTGACAAAAAAAAATTATCAAATGATATAGTAAGATAGAAGACGCAATGCTATGAAAAAAATCTATATTTAAATTTTATGGATTAAAATACAAATTTTTAAGTTTATATACAAAAAAAAAAATTATAATTTAAAGACAATTTCAAGTTAGTTTAATCAATACCAAATAATATTTAACACGAAATGAACTCTAAATTATAAATGAATATATAATTTTATCAAAAATTGACATTTAATTTTCTCCAATTATATTCAACTTTGTTGAATTAATATCAAATTAATTTTTATTGTTATCAAATTAATATTAAAATTCATTTAATCAATTTTTTGGGGTTCTAAATTATATCAATTTTTTAGATACTAAATCAAATCTTAGTTCATTTTATTAAAATTTTAATTTTTTTGGGTACTAAAATTGGAGAAAGACAATTATAAAAATAATAATTTGTTTTTATGATGAAATCGTCACTTTCCATTAGGAACATTGATAAAAGAGAGACAAAGAGGGTTTTGTGCAATAAATTTTAAACTTCAGGGATCTCCGTGTTATTTATAAAATATCATGGGGTGTGTGTATAATATTGTTAAAACTTAGGGGAAGTCCATATTTTTTACCCTATTTTTTAATTAAATCTTAATTTATCATTATTTTATCTTAAAAACTTGAATTATTATATTTTTAATAAAAGTTGTTGTTGATTAAGAAGGTTTATTGGTAGTCAAAAAATAAATGCGTGAGAGTGAATTTCTGTATATCTGTTTAATAAAACATGAGTGTATTTGAATTTTATCTCAGTCATATTTTTCTCCTCAAAACCATCACCAATAACTTACCTCACTAATTATCTATTTGTCAGACTCAAACGTCAAATTGTATCACTCATTTCTATCACATGTTTAATTATTTTTATATTTTTTCTCTAAAAATATTACACCACTCATTTATATTATATTTAATTATTTAATATTTGATTAATTTGTAGTTAATATATTTTAAAAAAAATTAATATAGTGAGATCGATTTTTTGGATGCTAAAATTTTATATTTTATCGTGTCTGAAGGTACGAGTTATGACTAGTTATATTATATACAAAACAAATTAAGTATGCGAAGCATTAGGAGATATTTCTTTCCTATTTTTATAATTCTTAGAATTTTAATTTATTTTAACACATTTTATCCAATTTATATTCTACCGTGTGGCATAACCACTTTCTTTTTTTTTTAAACGGTGATACAATAAACAAAAATTAAACTAAGGGTATGCATGTGGTGTTTATTTGATCATCAATCTTTCAATTGTGTATTATTAGTACATAAGGTTTTTAATTTATATCTATGTGGTCAAATTCTAAATGTCCATGAGAAAATCGTAACGGTTCCGATCATGCGCTTATCACATAGTTCTTAATTTTGTGTTTATTTGGTTCTTAAAATTATTAATATGTGTCTATTTGGTCTCACATGATTGACGTATAATTAGGACTTTAAAGATTTTTTGACGAATATTTGAGATTTGATCACATAAATACAAATTAAATTTTTGGGTTAATTGAATTAGAGGTCCCTAAAGTATGGAGTTTGTCTCATTTTGGTCATCAATATTTCAATTGCATCATTTTGATCCCTAAAGTATTGAATATGTTTCTATATGGTCCCTCAAGCAGATAGCGTCTAGATTGCTAACAATTTTTTTATCATAAACTTGTCACATAATATTTAAATATGGATAAAAAATAATTTGGATAATTCTTGATTAAATTTTTACTCAATTTTTGATTAAATAGCTACCAAAATTACATAGTTTTGACAATGAGTTATTCAAAATTTGGTCAAAAACTACAAATATTACACATTTTTTGTCAAAAGCTACACAAATTTTGTTTCAAAGCTATTAAAATTATTTTTATCCATATTTAGGTATTACGTGACAAATTTATATTAAGAAATCGTTAATAATCTAAATGTTGTTTGTTTGAAGGACTACATAGAAACATATTCAATACTTCAAAGATAAAAATGATGCAATTGAAACATTGGGGACCAAAATTAGACAAACTTCATACTTTAGGGACCTCCAGTGCAATTAATCCTAAATTTTTTAGAAATCAAATAGACAATTAAAAGATTAGGGACTAAATAAACACCACACACACATACTTTGAGCTAATTAAACTACTTCTACAGTTCTACCACTTGGTTGCTAACTAGGGTGCAATTTGGCCGGACTAATCCGATTTTAACCCGAAAAAACTAGGCCTAGGGCTAGGATTTTTAATACTTGGATTGGATTTGGATAAAAAAAACTCAAACCGAATTTAATTTGGGAGGATCTCGAGTTGAGCTATCAGATATAAATATAATTTTATCATAGGATTAATCTCAAACATTAAGTTCTTAATATTATAGTTTTTATATTAAAAACTTAGATGAAGTTGTTGATTGTTAATTTAGGTGAATATTATGTAATATATGTATTAAATTTAGAACAACAAGGTTATTTTAAACTCAACTCAAATTGAATCCCATAAAATAACTTGAAATTATTAATCGAAACCCGTCCGAATTAAACCCGGAGAGGGCTTGGGTTAAGTTCTTCTAAGTTAAAATTAGAATTAAAAATTACATATTTAAGATTGAATTAGAGCATTGTCGTTTTGACGCCAAAAAGCTACCACATCTTTTCAGTTCTTTATCGTTCCCAGATCCTCCACCAGAATCCGGCGAACTTTTGGACCATCTCTTCAACACCAGGCGATCCTCCAACTTTCCTATTTGTACAGGTTCGTTCTATTTATGTGATTACTGTTGTAAATTGAACCGTTTGATCATCAGAAGATCGGTGAGTTCCTATCAGCGATTGTAGAATATTGATAGCCGTATCCTCTAATTACGATCGGTTTGTAGTTAAGGTGCGATATGCGAATCCCGCACTAACTGAAAGATAATCTCAATCGAGTTTTTGTTGGTTTAATTAAGCAGAAAAGAGTTTGTTGGACGAGCTTTGGACACCATGAGTGAGGTCTTTGAAGGTTACGAGCGCCAATACTGCGAGCTTTCATCTAATTTGTTGAAGAAGTGCACGTCAGCGTGTCTTCTTGGTGGAGGTCAGACGAAACCCTAGTTCAATTCACAACTTGTTTGATTTGCTGTTTCCTTTTCGCAATTACGTCTACAGTTACATATCTTCTATATGGGTGGATGTATGTGTTCATATGTGCTTGTATAATTATGTACATTTTTTTTTATTTTTTTTTGGTGTAGAGGGAATTTTATTGATTCAAAATGAAATTAAACCTAGCTAGGGGATGTATGTACCTTACCCCTTAATGCAATCTAAATACATGAAGAATAATAAAATAAAATAAAGCAAGATGCATGCTAAGTGTAATAAATGAAGTAAAATAAAAGAATATCCTCGGCATACTATCTTAAATCTTCAAAGAGCCCAGCCAAAAAGCTCAGATGGGGTTGCTGAGCTGTGAGTTTGAGCTGAGAGAAGAATTGAGCTGAGTGAAGAGTTGCTGACATGCTGTGCCGCGAGCTGCTATTTCGAGCTAAGAGAAGATTGAGCTGAGAACATTGTTGAGCTGAAAGCTTGAGCTGAGAGGAGAGTAGAGCTAGGGACATAACTGAGTTGAGTACTTGAGCTTGAGCTAAGAGACCTGCTTCTAGATGAAAAGTCATCAGGCAGGTGAGAAGCTACCAGATAAGGCAGATAGCGTAGGCAGGGCCGGCTCTACTGCATTAAAAAAAAACATGGGCTTTAGGCCCCAATTTTTTACGAGGCCCTAAATTTTTAGGTACATTACTAACGCATAAAAAAATTAAATCTTTTAAATTTTAAATCCTAAAAAAAAGGCCATAAAATATTAAGTACAATCAACATTTTTATTGTAATAATTTGGATCTATGATTCAATTCATAACATTAGAAATCTAAAAATCATAAGTTGAAAAAATAAAAAGTACTGAAAAATCAACTCATATTTACCCCTACTCTGTCTCTCTCTGTGTGTAAAAATTAGTACAAAACATTAAAAAAAAATTAAAATTAAAAACTCTTTTTGATAAAAAACAAAAACAAAAGTTAAAATATTCTTTTCAATAACACTAGCACGTCATTCTTCGTCGGTCTCTCTCTTTTATTATAGATTGAAAATAAATTATTTTTTTAAAAAATTAATATTAAAAATAAAAAAGACCTCATTTAGTGTTTTCGTTTTAGGCCTCCAATTGCCTTAAGCCACTCCTTAGCGTAGGCATTGATTTTGGAGTTCTGCATTGGGTTTGCACATGATTTTGTCAAAGAGCTTTTAACTACTCTGTGAATAAATGGGTTAAAGTGGGAATGAACTTCTGGAAAAAAAAAGAAAAAGAAAACCTTTTCAGTATTTCAATTGAATATTTTAGTTTGATTTGTTGAAGAAAGTACTTTACCTACTTATTGATGAAAAGAAGAAAAACTTTATTGCATTGACATTTGTTTATTACAATGGTTTTTAATGTTGTTGTTTTGTCGGCTTATGATACACTTTTGTATTTTCTTATGTGTTTTCTGACTGTCTAACCGAGTTCCATTACTGTTCTTTCGCTAACATTCACAACCACTCACACAAAATCTGCCAATGATTGACTTGTTATAGAAAGTATTTATGTAATGTCACCTTTGGGTTAAGCTTTCCAACTTTCTAGAGAGAGAAAAAGAGCATGTTTTGTTTTAGGATATGAAGCTTCACTGATAAGGGTGCTTGGGTGTTAGAGTTTGCGCATAAAACGTGACAGTTATTTAGGTGTTATTTATTTATTTGATTTTTTTTTGTAAGTGCAATAAAATTTATTTGATTTATTGTAAGGATAGTTGTCAATGGTTTAGTGTTTCCTTACATTCTTCTGCTTAAAGTCTAAACCTTCTTCATTGTTTGCTTGTTTGTTCCTTAAATTTATTTTGAATGTTTTGCTCATGTTAATTATGGATATTGTTGTTTTGAAGATGCAAAATCTTATTGATTTGCAGAGCAAAAGAAGCAGAAGGTTTCTGAAATAAAATCTGGACTGGATGAAGCCGAATCTTTGGTAATATATTAAGTTGTTCTTGTGGCTAATTTTTTTTCGTTTCTTTCCATATACTCGGAGATCACTGTAATAGCAAATGATCATTTCTCCAGATCCGTAAAATGGACCTTGAGGCGCGAAATTTACAGCCAAATGTAAAGGCTGTGCTTCTGGCAAAGCTAAGGGAATATAAATCTGATCTGAACAGTTTGAAAAATGAAGTTAAACAAATTGCATCAACTAATTTCAACCAGGCTGCACGAGATGAGTTGTTGGAATCAGGAATGGCTGATTCCTTAACGGTATGTCTGAATTATATTAAGGTTGTAACTCTGTTGCTTCTCATCGTGGCTACATGAAAGCATTTTTTGTTGTGTATTTAAAACAATTTTAAATGCAGAAAAATCTTGTTTAAGAATGTACGGAAAAATATAATGCATGCAAAAGAGCAGTTGGAGGCTTTCCATGTTTGCTGGAGCTCTTACTAAAACAATGAGTTGAACTGAAAATGGCAGTGTTTCCAAAGTTCTTGCTGGAAATGGTTGTTGGGAATGTTACCTTATACAAAGTTTTAGTGCCAGTTCAAGGAATAGGGAATTCATGTTCAATTAACCATTTCAATCCGGGATCTCATGAACGTATATCCTTTGTTCTCGTATTTGATTTTGGAAATGCTTATTCTGTTTCTAAATTCACGGAGACACTGTAATGGAGGGAATAGGTATCAGCGGATGAAAGAGCAAGACTGTTAATGTCGACAGAAAGACTAAACAAGTCCAGTGACAGAATTAGGGACAGCATGAGGACCATGCTGGAAACAGAAGACCTCAGTGTTTCAGTTCTTCAAGATCTGCATCAACAGCGACAATCTCTCTTGCATGCCAATAACACGGTATATACAATACAATATTACTTGTAGTTCACTTTATCGTCATGCCATATTTAAACACAGGAACATTCGGGAATGAAAGGTGGGATGTTACATAGAGTTCGTTCCACTCTTGTGCTATAAATCATAGGTTTTATAATAGTGATGGCAAAAGTCATACTGTATAAATCTTATTTTTTTTTTCCCTGTTTCAGCTTGATGGGGTGGATGATAACATGAGTCGGAGTAAAAAAATTTTGACTGCCATGTCAAGAAGGATGAACAGGAACAAGTGGATTATTGGTGCTGTGATCGTGGTTATTCTTGTTGCTGTCATCTTAATCCTGTACTTCAAACTCTCCAAATAGCCCAGATGCTCTCTTTGCTTGGGTTTATGTTGTTTCTGAAGACATATGAATCTCTCTCTCTCCCCAAATTTTCCAGTAAATTATTACATTCAGATATGTGCTTCTTGTTTATTAAATCCTTCCAATTACCTCGCCTTCGAAGTTTGACAGTGTCTTCTTCTTGAGTATTCTTGGTTTTTGCATTTTATTAAGTAGCCTTTGTTTTGCAATTCAATAAAGTTTCAACAGCAATATTTTTCAATTTTCCAAAAAGGATTTGAATCTAATAATTTGGTCCAAATAATTTAGTTCATAAATTAAGTACCCCAGTGGTGTATTGTGACAAGAACATTTGGCAATGAATGAGAATACTTGGTCATTTCTGGAATTGAAGAAAAAGAATACCTTCTTCACAGGGTGTTTTTCTCAGATATTGCTCATTACATCTCAGGAAGAAACACAATTCCTTAACAATCTAGCACTACGATCAGAAGACATCCAGCTAATTACATTGCATAAACCTCAAGAGTCTGACATTTGAAAAGCTACATACATCACTGCAAGGTAAACACCATGAGTTTTCACAGTTGACTGAAAGCTATTTCATGCTCTTTCTCTGAGTAACAATCCTCGTCAACTCAGAGAACTCCATGAACTTTTGAATATCGACATCAACAACATCGAAGAGCTTCCAGCACTCCTGCAGACGTATATATTTAATTGTAAGACACATCGATGCATGACCTAATTAATTACTCAGAAAATAACAAACTAAGACTTGCAATTATCCAAAAACAACCTTTACGGATGATTGAAAAGACTTTAGCCGAGCCCTTGTATTTACAATCTCAACTGCCCTAGCTCTTGACATGGTTATCTGCATATATGCATTACTTATCAACTAAAGACAAACCCAATAGCGAGGCTCAAAGGACATAAAAGAGCATGGCACAGAGGAATTAGAACTTGTTATAATATATACCATGTTTCTCCAGATCAAAGCCCCCCTATGCGCCCTTAAAGTTGCACCCAAACTCTGTCCATACTGCACAGGCATGTTAATTTAAATTTTAAATCCAGAGCAGACCACACAAAAATATGTAGCCACAAGTAGTTTAAGATATAGGCTTAAGCTAATCAAGGCACCAGCTTTGTGCCCCACTTTTAGGTGATCCAGCTGCTGTGGAATTGGAAAAAGCATAACAAAAGAATCCATTAGTACTTGGAGAAAAAAGAAAAAACAAACCTTACATAGTATGTCAAAAGCAGTCACATTGCCAGTGCGCAAACACCTAACCAACAAACCATTCTGCTGCCAGAAAGATCCATGAATGCCAGATAGCTCAACTCTATCAAAAACTACAGCTTTCATGATTTCTCTATCCTCAGCAAGTTCCGAAAACACTCTGCAGCTGTAAGGAGGTAACTAAAATTAGAAGCGCTCTCTAATGGTAAAAGTGAAGTGACCACGATATGTAAGTTTCACAAGCCGATAGGATAGAAAAAGGGATTTGATGAAGCTTTCATTGATTACATAAGATTCATTTGGTTATTTTTATTAATTTAGAAATTTAAATATTTTATATTTCATTTTTGGTAACCGTTAAATAGGTTAATTTAGGGCTGCTATAAATAGGCCTTATATAACATGTCATGGGTTTTGCTATACTGATGAGACTTTGATATTGAATTCGATTTTATTCCTCATTCTTAAATGTCACTATCTTCTTTCGGTGCATTTTTTCACCTTCACCTTCTACTTCTTCCTTCTGTTTTCCCTCTTTTCATCAAATTTTTTCTCCTTGCCCCGCGTCACATGCCTTCTAATATTATGATCTAAAACCAAACTTTTTTGGTATTGTCATCATAAGAGCTACCACAAAGGAAAATTTTGAGAACTCTATTGGCATTTTCTGCCACAAGTTCCAACTTTTAGAAAAGATTACTAATGCATGGACAATCAAACTGATGCCAACCCACCCAATAAATGATTAGACAAATAAATTATCTGGACTAGATTCTTACACTGGTATCATCCTTGCAATATTGGTTGCTCCATCAGATGACTCAGCCACGTGAATCATGATTTTTTTCAATACGTCGACATTCAAATCAGTTAATCTTGTGTGCTTTCGTTTCATATTTCTGCAACCGAGATTAAATGTTTCATTTAATGAATGTCATAAAACCACATATAACATTTCACATATAACCAGAGGCAAAGCCATAAATCTAGCCAGGGCCCAAGGTTGTTGCTACAAGTCACAAAACTGACTGCAAATTTACTGCGCTCTCTTTTTCTTTTAAATTTTGTACAACCCAGTCATATAGGATCAGGCCCCACAAGATCCCCACCTTGAAAACTCAAGTCTAATGACCTATGTTCTATTTCATGACGCTTCATATGGTAAGTCCCCTTCTACGGATCAAGCTAAGTTGTCGGAACTAGTAATAAGAAGCCCAGAGTACTGGAATATAAGAATTCATAGTATGGTCCATGAAAAGTAATCAAGTAGAATCAGCAACGAGATTCTCATAATAGAGGCTCACATACTAAAAGCATCATACTATTTTATCATCTTTAAGAATTTAATTGTATCTCACCTACAAAACCAATTATGCATACAAAAGCTTTCATATTTTATAACACATAACAAATGGGATTATAATGACCGACATGAAATGTCAAAACTAGTACTTCAATACATTACATTATTGTATATGCTGCACTTAACCTGCTTCTGACTATATGAGCCTCTAGGATGGTTTGATTAGTAAAAATGGCTGATATGGAGGAGATGCGATATTAATGAACAGATGAGAAACCACAGTAGCAATTTCACCAAAATACAAGCCTACAATGTCCAACCTACAGACATAAGTTAACAAACACAAGAAATCCATAGAAAAAGTAGCCCAAGAATGAAATTAAACTTCATTTTGTCAATAATTTTTTTTTCCCTCTATCACCACAACGCATAAAGTTTTATTAACCACTTTTACATTAGTCCTACTGCCTCAACATGAAAGAAGAGAGAATAGATCTCCTTTGGGATGCAAGTCCATATGAAAGGATTTCCATTCATAGAGCAAATCCTCTGTGCAGCAATTAATTAAGTCAAATCCGTACATCTCAGATGCCAACCAGAACAATATTGCAATCAAATTGGCCGAAGTTGCAAAGGATTAACTACTGAGTTCTTAGCTTTCAAGGCATCTATCCATAAAACAAAAAAGAGGAGAATACATTTTATGCCATATTGGATGAGTAAACTCATGCCGCATTCTCTTATAATGCAACCAAACATGTGAACTTGCAGAGTGACAGTAAGAACAAACAACAATATGTCAATAACAAGCCAGAACATATAGTTGACAATCAGTGGGGTATTTCCTATATTATAAAAGAGTGAATGCTCTTTTTGTCCTGCTATTGTTCATTATGTGTAGGACCCACAAATGTTTGAAGTAAAATGGGCTCATGCGAGAGCACCAGCCTACATGTGTCACGCCGTCTACCCTCAATTTGAGCCGTCCAAACTGAGGCTATAAGCTTAGTTGCACGTCAGATTAAAATATGGGAGCAGAACACTTCCCTTTAAAATAAAATTTTTGTTGGGACTTTCTCTTGCTTTTCCGATGTGGGATGGTATAGCCACACTTGAATAAAACGTATTGAGATGCCTCGCGAGGCTCTGTTTAATCATCTTTTCTATTTTTCTATTTATAATTTATGATTCAACGACCAAACTAATTGTTGAATATTGGGGTTTTTATTCTTTGCATTTGTTTTACACATATTTTCTAACATAAGTTGGCTTTTGCATGTATAAACGACCTCAATTTATTCACGAATTTGACAAGTTGAATAATGTATTATTTAAGATCGGCTTATTTATTAAACGAGTTAAAATTAGGGTCGAGCTCGATTCATCTTGATATTCGAACAGATTCCAAGCTGCCCATAAACAACTTAATAAATTGAACTCACATTTCTTATCTCTTTTATTTAAATAGAATACCAATAAAGTTATTTAGATATAAAACTTACATAATGTAGTAGCTGACATTGTCCAATAACATTATTCTTATTACAATTGTGGAACTTTTTCATTAATGTCATATCATTCGACACATCATTAGGTCAATAAATTACCTTATATATTTAGATCTTAAGATCATTATTCATAAAACATATGCAAACAAGTCATGGGTAACATACATAGTGAATGGTCAAGTAGTACGTTATTGATGATAGTAAAAATTTATTCTTTTTTTTTTTTTTTAAGTTTTGGACAAAGTGCACACGAAACCTTTCCACAATATATTTTATCATATGAACACCTTTTATATTTCAATGATAGCATTCAAAACCCTTAACATTTAAAATTTGTAATATCAAAACCCTTATGTGACATTACAAAGATCAACGGTAATCGTTGACATTGGCTAAAAAATTAAATAAAACTCAATAATATAACACCATTATATTGCAAAAAAATTAAAAATACAATTTTAGTTTATGGTCATCATACCAATTAGTAGAGCGAGGGGAGTGAGAAAATGCATAAGAGTATGTGAAATGAATGAGTCAGAAGGTGAATCGTAAGCCCCAACAACAAACGGGCGGATATGTTTGGGGGCTAACCCGCTTCCTCTGATGTAAAAAGTCAAAAACATGTCTCTCGAAATCAAGGATTACAATTTTGATACACTCTAAAAAGACTCTAAAGTTATAGGTATAGGAATTAGCACAAATGTAAATATATAAATCATTTCAAATATCATTGAGAACCTTTACATTCCATTCTTTTATTGCACATTTATGTTTCTTTTCTCACTAATTTTAATTTCAGTCCTAATTATACCATATTAATTGCCATTTGAAGAATTAAGCAGCAAGATGAAATGAATGCTTTCCCCTTGTTATCAATTAAATAACTTTGGGACTAACCACCATAGTCCCAAAGTTAGTTTTTAAATAAATTGTGATTAAAAATTTAGTAATATAGATGATTTCATTATTTTATTCAAATATATCCCATTTTAGGTTAGCTGTTTGCTTGGGATATTAGCAATTATCCCCCACACCACCTACATTGACACCCCCACACCCACATTGGACTCCACCGCTCCATCCCTTCCCCTCCCCTCCCATCTCTCCCCTTTAACATATTCATTGCTTTTTCAATGAAACAGAGTCCACAGTCCTTGCCGTTGCTTTCAATTCTATTCGTCCATTGGTGACCAACACGAGACCACCCCCATGTCACTAGCAACTACCACTACTATAACATGTCCTAAACACAAAATTTATCTTTATTTTTTTCACTCTTTAATATAAACATATTTTTTATGTTTTGATTGATGAAACAAAGCAGTGGCCATTTAGTATGATATTCATAACCTTATTCATCAAGGCAATGAGAGAACACACGAAGAGTAGGATGGGTGGGCAGTTGGAGAGGGAAATAGAGGATGGGGATCAATGGGCATGGAGTTGTGGGAGACAGGAATTTGGGGAGTGGGGGGATATAGAGAGAAGGAAGTAAACGAAGGTATGGATTTGGGGCGTGGTGGCAGTTAGAGTTAGAGGGAGGAGGAGAAGAGGGTGGGGATCTTGGGATTGAGGCAATAGGAGTGGGAGGTGGTGGTGACGACAGTAGATAATGGTAGTAAAGGTGAATAATAGAGGTGTAGGAGTGAGAAAGGGGAGATCTTACAGTAAGGTCAGAGATGTAGGATCCGTTTTTATGCATTAAGTGTGTGTTTGACTAGGTGAATTTGGTTACAGATATAAATTTAGATTTTTTTAACTTAATTGAAGCAATTTGTCAGATTTTAAGATATTAAAGTGATTTAACCCAAGAGGGTGCAATCTATTTTATTAGTTGCATAAAATTATGTGATATATTATGTCAGTCATGAATGCAACCAAGATTTTATATTAAAGGAGTTGAATAGTAGAGTAATCAGAAGTTTTATTTCATTACTTTATTCACTTGAGAGCAACCACTTGTTACCCAATAATCATAATTCATCCCATTAGTCATATCCAATTTTCTTTTGTACTTTGATGCTTACATAATTAATCTAAATCTATGTACCAAGTAATTTACTTATATTTATATTTACAGTAGTCGCAATACTTTAGTTTTGTGTTCATCACAAAAAAAAAAAAGAAGCCATACCACACTTAGGGATCATCTTTATAATATTATGCTACTTTATGCATTCCAATAATCTACATCTATTTAAATGTATTTATATCAGTCTAAAATTTTTTATATCTCACAAAATCGTGTCTTAACTAGGGTACCTCGCACGCGGGCACGTCACTAGTAATACATAAACAAACAAAAAGCTCAACTAAATCAACAAACAAACAGGATTTAATCAAGTTTATTGTTTTCTCCAGAAACAAACAATCAGAAAAGAAAATGAGGACAGGATTTGTTTTTTATTTTCATCTTTTCTGGGGTGAATTTCCCTTTTAGGGTTTTTTCGTCAGGTTTCTCAACCATTAAATGAAGCATAAACCTATGTCCTGTGGGGGGAAGATCTTAACAATCCTCAAATTTCTCTTTCCCCAACAAATCACATGGTTAAGAAAAATCTTATATCAAAAAACAATGCAAAGCTAACTACAGCATACTTTTTAGTCTCCGGTAATTGTACTATCTCTAAACCCAATCAGCCAAGCAAAGGAAAGACCTATGCAATCGTAATCACCCAAAAAAGAAATGAAAAAAAAAATTAAAGAACTAAAATACATTTGGAAATTGCCATGTTATTCAAACTTTACTAAAAATACCTTGATCTTACAATCGGATGCTTAACAAGGTTGTTATCTAAGAACAATATAGATATGACCACATTCCCACATTCACTCTTATCATTCGTAGTTGTTTACCCACGAAAAAATTCCAAGAATTTATAGTAACAATACATATGCGAAGAAAACATACCCCAAAAGACAATCTTTGATCAGCAACTTCTGAATTGTTTGCAATCTAACCAAACCTCTTAAGGCTCTAAACGCTCTACTCCTACTTAAAAAATAAATGGATCCACACAATGCACTTACTATGACAAAGATTGGGTTCTTCTCTTTTCTTTTGTGTGTCTACGCACAACTTTCTTGACGGCGGAAAGTGGTGGCGGATAAGGCGAAGGCGACGGTGGCAGAAATTGGTCTCCGTCGTTTCGAACTATGAGAGAAGGTGGCTCTCTTCTAATGGTTTTATAGGTTACACTATCACGTGCAGTTGCACGTGACATGAGTCTGACGTTTTCTTATTAACTTTACATATTGCGCCTAGTGGTTTGGGCCAGCATTTGGCCCGTCTCCACCGCCCACTTAGCCAATGGCCCCCCCGGCCCACATATAATAGGGCAGCTTACGGTTTATAGTGTCAAAATATGATACGATCTTTTAATATGACACGAAATTAGAGGATTTAAATTTTCTATAAGTCATCTATTTAATAAATGAGTAGACCCGAAAATAACACGATTAATAAATGTATCGGGTATAAGGAAAGTCAATCAAAAAAATAAATAGTACAACTCTTTTATATATCAGTTATACATGTTTCATAAACGATATAAACTCAATATGACACAACTTATTAGACACGAATTAATAAATGAATTAAATATGTGATAAAGTATTTTTTGACATGATCCCACTAATTTTCGAGACAAACCTGTCTCACTCAACATGATTGACAAATTTACATGCAGCCCTTAAACTCGATGGGTAGGGCAGAGCTAGAATTTTTTGTTTCGGATAGTCCAAACGGTCTGGCTAGATAGACCTGACTTGATTTTATTTGTTTCAAAAAAGGCCAAAAAGTAAAATTCCTGAGTTTATGTATTTTTTAAAATTGCATTTAGATTTCAATTTTATTGCAAAAAAAAAGCCTATTACCATATTAAGGCCAACCCACAAGTTGGCCCGTCAATCAATACTGGGCTTGGGTATTTTTGACGGACTAGTCAAAGCCCCAGTAGGCCCACCAGCGGACTTAGACCTAAAAACTAGCCGGTAGTTAGCGTCATTCCCAACTGGACTTATGTGCCACTGAAAACTCTTCGAGTGCCATCTTATGAGATGGCCAACCGAGTGTACCTTATCGTCACTGGCTCGACACTACCGAAACCTCCTAAGGGCATGTGCTCGACACAACACCGTCGAGGTTGGCGAGAAGCTCCACGCCACCATTATCACCACCGGCCTCTTGAACTTCCCTAACTCATTTCTGCGCAACGCAGTACTCCATATGTATGGAGCATTTGGCCGCTTGCGGTTAGCGCGCAACTTGTTCGACGAAATTCCCCACTCGGGCAAAGACACCGTGGATTGGACCGTCTTAATGGGTTGCTATGCTCAGACAGGACTATTCCTCCACGCTCTCCATTTATTCATTGATATGCGAAAAGAGGGTACTCAAATCGACGAAGTCACGATGGTTTGTGTGCTTAACGTTTGTGCAAAATTGAGTGATGATGTTTTTGGGGTTCAGGGGCAAGTCTGTTTAATCAAATTGGGTTTAGGTTTTAGTGTTAAGGCGTGTAATGCTGTCATGAACATGTATGTGAAGTGTGGATTAATAGCAAAAGCGAGAACAGTGTTCGATGAGATGAAAGAAAGAAGTGTTGTTTCATGGACTGTACTATTAGAGGGTGTGATAAGATATGAAAGTTTGGAGCATGGGAGGCTATTGTTTGATGAAATGCCTGAGAGAAATGAGGTTGCTTGGACTATAATGACTGTGGGTTATGTAGAGGGTGGGTTTACAAGAGAAGCCTTTGACCTTCTTGGTAAAATGGTATTTGGTTTTGGGTATGGGTTAAATTATGTTACACTTTGTTCATTGTTATCAGCTTGTACACTGTCGGGGGATGTGGTGATGGGTAGGTGGGTGCATTCATATGCTTGGAAAACGATGGAGATTGATATGGATATCATGGTGATTACGGCTTTGATTGACATGTATGCAAAATGCGGTAGGGTGGATACTGCATTTCAAGTTTTTAACACAATGCCTCGCAGGAATGTTGTTGCATGGAATGCTATGCTAAGTGGGCTAGCAATGCATGGACGCGGTAATGTTGTATTGGATATCTTCCCCCAAATGGTTACAGAGGTCAAGCCAGATGATATGTCATTTACAGCTGTGTTAAGTGCTTGTAGTCACTCAGGTCTCATCAATCAGGGTCGCCACTTTTTCTATAACCTTGAAGCTTTATATGGCATAAGACCTTCAGTGGAACACTATGCTTGCGTGGTAGATCTTTTGGGTAGGGCTGGGCAGTTGGAAGAAGCAGAGATAATAATAAGGGAAATGCCAATTCCTCCAAATGAGGTTGTGTTGGGGTCACTTTTGGGTTCCTGCAGTGTCCATGGTAGGCTCCAACTAGGAGAACTCCTTATGCAAGAGTTGATTCGGATGTATCCCCTTAATACCGAATATCATATCTTGCTTTCTAATATGTACGCTTTGGAAGGAAAGCAGGACAAAGCTAATTCTCTCCGTCGGGTTTTAAAAAAAAGGGGTACTAGAAAGGTGCCGGGAATGAGTTCTATTCATCTCGGTGGTCAGGTTCATCGGTTCAGTGCGGGGGATAAATCGCACCCACAAACCCAAAATATATACTTAATGCTGGATGAGATGATTCGAAGGCTAAGATTGGCTGGTTATGCCCCCAACCTTACCTCTCAAATCTTTTCTGGTCGTGATGGTGGTGAGGGGAATGCGGAAGAGTGGGAGGAGAAGGAGCAGGCACTTTTTACTCATAGCGAGAAGTTGGCAGTTTGTTTTGGGCTTATCAGCACAAGAGCTGGTGTACCTCTTTACATTTTCAAGAATCTACGAATATGCCAGGATTGTCATTCGGCCATAAAGATTGTGTCCGCTATATATAACCGGGAGATTGTAATCAGAGATCGCAATCGTTTTCACACTTTCAAGCTTGGTTCGTGTTCTTGTTCTGATTATTGGTGACTTCGGCTACATTAGGCTGTGAGTGGGAATTAATTGGGTCGAAACAATGAAATCTTCAATTTAAATAAAAAAGAGTCCCATCATGCTTTTCATCACATTGTGAATGAGTCTGCATAATCACAGAAGTGACATTTGTTCCCTGCATCCTCCAGTGTTTCAAGTAACTTGAGCAGAGGTTAATCATTCTCTTCTGGTTATTGGTTCTTGTCCAAAACGGAGCCAATGCAGCGTTGGAGAAGACTTGGAGTCATCTGGGAAGTGGAAGGGAAAGGAATCAAAACCTTACATTAGCCTTGGGAAAATATTCAAGGATGATGCTATCTTACACACGATCCTCAAACTGATGTAACATTCTTCATCCCTGTTTTATTTTCATTCAGCAGTAATCGTTTCTAGTTTTAGTGAGATTACAAAGGGCTCCATCTTTTTCAACATAGAAGCCTTCCTGCTTCATCAAATTGCGCTGGGCTACTGTCTTCTTCAAATATTGTCAATGTTTGATAACCCCATCAATTTAAGTGCCAACATATTTTACAAAAGATAATATAACCATCCTCTGGTTTCTTCAGTTCAGGTTTCATATTCAGAATCGAATAAAACTCCCGAAAACTACTTTCGTGTCAAACTATCTACATCAAAAGGCAACATTCACTTAAACAAATTTGTTCTACTCAGTTTATTTCAAATATAAATGGAGATTTGCTTTCCAAGGTTACCAGGTTCTCCCAGGCCTCTTTGTATGGTTACATGAGTTTTCTCTTGTTTTCTTAACCACTTGTGCCAATCAGGTCTGCAACAAAATCAACCTGTCAAAATTCGTCATCAGATTCAGCCTTCAGCTCACACTAAACTTTTGGGTTTCTCCTTCTTGAACTCAAAGTAATCAGCAAGCAAGCTACCGTTAACTTTGTGCTTCATGTTCTCCACCAATCTCTTTAGCACCTACACACAAATCCAAATGCAGACAGGTTGATTAGAACAACTTTAGATCTTCTAGTTCTCCTTTCCTCCTTATTCTTCTGCAATATTAAAATAGTCAAGAAGAACAATAACTTTGGGACGCAGGGTTTCGAAAGTCTTACCGATTCTGCAACATCTCGACGGACATCTTCAGGGACCAAAGCAAGCACAGGAGGGAGAACAAAGCTTATGGTCAGCTGTAATTGACCTTTAAGCCGGCTTCGTGCTTCCCGCCTTTCAGGGTACAGAGCTCCTTTTACACCGAGGGAAAACTGAGATGGCTTGAGAATGTCATCTAACCCCTGGAGCTCCCATCTTATCTGCATACGAGCACCTTATGCAATATTAGAAGCACAAAAAACAATGGAGGAAAAGTTGCTCATCGGCTGTTTTCAGTTATAGACTTACAATCTCAAGATCAAGAACCTTTGTGATATCATGAGGTACTCTAGCTGGGTAATCTATCCCTTTTGATTTACATTTCAACCTCATGTCAATTACTGGCCAGACAGTCAGAAACAGGAATTGGATGGGCAGCATATGGATTCTCCACTCTTCCTACATGAAATTGATACACAAACATGAGAGAGAGAGAGAGACCTACCTAAATAAAATTGCCCATTCAGTACAGAAATACTTCCAGACATCCGGGTTTTAGCATTAAACTACCTACTCACTTTCACTCACCAATCATTTCCTGTATTCTACATCTAAAAGAAATTTCATTGTTTATATTTATGTTTGGTTTAAAGAATTTTATGTTAGCTCTACCTAACACAATCCTCCTCTTTGTTAATCAATATTTAAAAAACATATAGATATGGATAACCATGTAATGTAAGTATTCCAAACACTATCCATTAATGTTACTTTCACATTGTGAGAACCTCAAGTTACTTTCTTATTAGGGTTTGTAATTGTGGCCTTTTGCTTTTAAAATAAGAGGGGCTAATTATACCAAACTAGTATTTTATGATTTGAGTTTCCTGATGTAATTTGAATTTGGTCAGTAAATTGCAGCTAGGAATAGACACAGAAGAAAAATTCACAACCAAAACTTATGTTGACAAATTTCATGTAACGAGAAACTCACAAGCACCCAAAGGCATCGAATTCCATCACCTTACGCTTGAGCAATTGGGGAAAACAGTTTCACAATTGAGTAAAGCTATTTGAACATAAAAATCTGACTTAATTTATTATTGACATGATGATATGGTTTTTTTGGAATTCAACTTGTTTAATGAAACTCAAAAAAATTATAGTGAATTATGTCAGTAAAATAGATCTCCATAGTATTACACTTCACAATTAGAAGAAAATTAGTGTGGAAGAAAAGTGAAAGTTACCTCATTAAGCTGCTGACTTCTTCGTTTATCAGGAAAGATTGCTTTAAAGACTCTGGGCTTATCCTCCAGATATTCGTCGAAAGATGCCTGGCAATACCAATGCAACTCAATTTCAAACAAACATGAGAGAGAGAGAGAGAGAGCGTGGTACCTCAGGGGATTCGTAGAGAGGGATATCGGTGGTGATACTGGAAGAATAAGTTGAAGGTTTCGTGGTCTGGCTCTTTATCAACAGTGGCTGTGATCTTGAATCATCACGCCACACACGGCATGGCCATTTCCCGCTCGGTTTGCCCTTCCACTGCCATCTGCTAAAATGCACCCCTGTACGGATTAACAAGCTTTTATAGCATGATGATGGTACCACTGCAACCTCCCTCATCTCTCTCTCTCCCTCTGAGTCCGAACAGAGGGAGGTCACGTAGACGCAAATGGAAAGAGAAGACGATTAGACAACCATATCTACATTTCGCGCTTTACTTATCCGACGTGGAGACACCTGAATGGCTTGTTTCACGAAGTAGGGTCGGGTCCATCACAAACTCCGAAAGCAAATTTGAGTCTTTCCAATTGACTCGTGACACCTGTTCAATAAAAACATTTATCACTTCATATGGCATGGCACGAGAATTGTCCTTGGCCATGACTCATTCATGACACATGGTTTGGCTGATGATTGTTTGGCCATTTTGAACCCACGGTAAAGTTACAGTACAAAAAAGAAATTTGATAATATATCAAAAATTATTATTTTTTAAAAGAAGTCGACATTTGTCAGTGATTGTACTGTAAATAATTGGTATAAAGATTGAGTTGAATTAAGTTAAGGATACTCCTCGACATCATGTTTGGATTAGTTTTACCTTTCAGTTATGTTCATCGATGCGTAACCAAAGGTAATGTAATTCTTCCTATACATTAGCAGAAAGTGTCGTTCTGCAACACCAAATGATGCACTAAAATGTGCCCACAAACCGTATGGTAAAAACTTAAGGTGTACAGATACAGTTAGAATCTGCCGGTTACTTCATCAACCTCATCTCTTCGATAATTTCTAGAAAAATTGCTGCCTTCGAGATTCATTGATAACTCCTAAGCAGAATGGGGTATCCGCATGGCCATTCTCTGTGCCAGCCAAGGCCTTTGTGGATTAGGGTCAATGAAACTGTGCATGAGGAATTGCTGTGCTTCTTCATCTATCAGTTCTCTGGCCCAGGTCACCCTTTTTGATGAGCAACTACCCGGCCCAAAACACCTGCATTTTTTCCGCTCAGGCCAAAAGAATTCATAGAATCCCATGAATGAGGCTATTTACAAAACTTCACAATTTATTAACTATTTAACTTTTTCGCATGCCAACAATTCGAACAGAGGAAGGTGTTCAAGCTCACAAAGAGAAAGTTTTCTAGCACAAAAATTCAAAATGGACAGAATCCAACCTTCCAAGTCAATGTCTTGCTTAATTAGGTATAGGGTATCATTTAACCCAGTGAGATCAAAATGAAATCTTCTTCTGTAGTTCACCAATTTTGAATGGTTTTATGAACAATGATCATTGCGGGCACGTATTATAGTATGTTCTCCACAACCCTCTTTTACAAAAGCTCTCTAGTTTTATGAAACTTCTCAAAGGCTGAAAACTAAATATACCTGTACTCATAAAAGCAAGCATTTCTCTCATTCTCTGTTTTGCCCCAGTTATTCCAGCCAACTTGTTTGATACATGCATCCATCCATGTGTACGCAAAAACAACCCTCCCAAAAGGTCCCCATGGTCGCCCAAGATATGCGTATGATGTCCCTCCATTGCCGGTGATCACACATCTGCATCAATACCCTATACGTTTAAGGAAACCCAAAGAAAAAAAAATTGTTTCACAAACAGGAGGAGGAAAAATAATAGAAGAACTGCAATAGCTACAAAATTTGAAGAACAATGCCCCATTCTGTTACACAAACCAGAGGAAATAGGATTTTACTTAAGAGGGAGTAACATAGTTAGAATCCTTTCCCATATCAGATATCAAGTACTTTGCTTAAACTCCATACATCAGGGACTAGACATTTAGTTTATATTTAATTCTTAACAAAAGTTTTCAAGGAAATTGTGCTATTGCAATAAAGGCAGTCATAACCACAAATGAAGCAAGAACTGAGCCGCCAATATTTGCCAACTCTTGGAATTGTCAACTGTCAAGACGATTATTGACGATGCTAATAATTTTTTTAGTCATATTATACTATGCATTTATTAGTCTGAAATCCCATGTAAAGCAAAATGGGAGCAATTAAACTAGAACTATATCATTCTGGTTGCTCCAAACTTATATAACATACAGGCTTTAGAAAAAAAACAAAGAGCATAGAAAGCATTCAACAACCACCGGGTCACAACAAATTTTTTAGATAAAAATAGCAGAACAAAAACTTATCAGAAAAGTTTGAAATAGAAAAGAAAAAGAGGAACAAGAATAAGACCAAAGCAGACTGAAGAATTCAAAGAGATTGCTCACAAGGCAAAATAAACAAAGATTCCCCAAACAATTTTTATATGCCAAAGAAGTCTCATATGGACCATCAAAAGGCTGGAAAACAAGTGTCAAGGCAACTATAAAGAACCGAGGATGAAGACAACGTACAGGATATTCATTGGTTCTTTCTTTGGAAATTAATAAAAACAACCTAACTTAAAAGGAGAGAGATTCTTGTCATAACAAGAGACCTCATTGTCACATCGACGATAATAAGACAATCATCAACTTATAACAAAAAATGAAGAAGCATGTTATGCAAGTTACAAAGCCAATGGGTAAGAACAAGCCATATACACAAAGAATTTATCTTATAACAGTTACGAGCGGAAAGGAAAAGTGCACAACATATAGTATCTTAAAAAACCAACTCAATAGTTGGCAGTACAAGATTGAAGATAAGAGTGGTAAATCACACACCTCAAGAAAACATAGCCAGTTGTCTCTTGAGAAGATTTCCGACTTTGTGCAGTTATGAATCCAGCTGACTTGCAGTGAATATGACAATGCTCTAAAAGAGTAGTGCTATTCCCAAAAATGAAGTCCACACTTCCTTCAATATAGCAATCTTTTAAATACTGTTTCCCATAATGGAGATACAAGGTATCCTGCATAGGGATAATAAAGGAAAGAAAGATTAAACCTTCTTACAGCTCTTTGATTCTCATTCTATTGTCCTATGAATAATGAATGGTTTAGCTAATTAATCAAACTGCAAATTACACCTTTGTTTTGCAAGCTATTGCCCTAGGTTATGTGATAAGTCACACCACTTAGTTGGACAAGAGCACATTTATTTCATACAATATGATAGCCAGTAGAGGAAGCGAATCCACCAACCAGTCAGAAAAGACTCAAACTTTATATAGACTTAACAATTTCAGGCGTCGCAAATTTTAAGGATAGTATGCAAGGTAATCTTGGTTCAAGGGGAAAATTTGATATTAAGTAATGACTAATAGCCAAAAGTAAATGTGTGTACCTGCCACCCAAGAAATCGGCAATTATAGAATGCACAACGATCTGCTGTCACTCTAATCGCCACAGCCTGGCCCGAACCCTGAAGTAAAATTTCCACATATAGATATCAAGTAGTGGAACTTCAAACCACAGATGAAAAATGGAAAAAATATTTACTCTCAAAGCCTCAGACTACAATATGTAAACTATCCAATCTTTACAAAATTTAGAACCCCAAAAAGCAAATCTACCTATGAACAGCTCAACTTTCACTAGGTATCGAATATTGAAAGGACACTTACCTCAGGTGCAGAGTTCTCAAAAGTGATGTTCTCGGCTATGAAGTCCTCTCCTTCCACAATGGTGCTCCCACACCCAAACGTCCCAGTGCCTATAACCCGTGACACCTGAAAACCCCACAAAATCCCTCGATCGATCATTTTGATCCGGCTACAGAGCTGGATGATTAGAATAATCGGAAGCGAATGTACCTGGTGGTGATCGATTTTGAAGGCGGTGTTGTTCCAGGTGAGGACGGTATTCTCCGGACACAATCCGGCGAGGGTTATGAGGTTCTTGGTCTTGGGCACATACACGGGTTGCTTGTATATCCCCGGCGACACTCGTATCAGCGTCCGGTGAGTGTTGCAGAGTGGCACCGCGTCTATTGCTTCCTGCACCTTCCGAAAGTCGCCACTTCCATCGTGCGCCACCGTCATGACTCTTGCCATTTCCTCTCTCTCTGGCGATGGGATCGATTGTGGAGGCACAGGACCACGCGGAGGAATAAAGGCAGAGTAAGCCCAACGCGATCTTTATTTCAACTTTTCCGCTCCATTAACATCAACTCTATCACACGTGACATTACCGTTTTAAAAAAAAATATAAGGGTTAATTACATTGAAAGTTGTCGTTGTGGTGCGGAGTTTATCTTATTTTGATTTTTAATCATTTTAATCTTTGAAATATTAAATATATTTTTATATAATTTTTCGGGTAAATAATATATTTAATATTTCAAGTATTAAAATAATATAATTAAAATATTAAGAATTAAAATAATATAAATCTCATATTTTAGAGACTTTGAATACAATAAACCCAAAAATATAAAATCACTCACACCTAAGAAATAGAGTCTTCAATGATCAAATATTTTATCAGATTGTGAGGACTATTCTACCCTTGTATATAAATAGACAAGTCAGTGTAATCTTTTTTTGTTCTTTTCTCAAAGAATATAAAACTATAGAAACAAAAACTCGTATTCCCGTGAACTAACCAAACTCCTCAGGCTGATACCTTGTATCTCGTTACCTTGCTCACACACACAAAGCTTGTACACTTCACATAAATCTCTGTTTGCCATCCTTGCTATTAGCTCTCCTTGTTCACACCTCTCTATTTTTATACTCCATCCCTATTAATATTTTATTAATAGAGGTGACTAAATGGATTTAATTATGAAGAATTATTTTTATTTTAGGAGGGAATATCAAACTCTCAACCCTCTTCCTTTTTTTTGATATCATAAATTAAATCACTCAAAGAAGTGAGAATTTCAATAAAACCCTTCCATCCACTACTATCAAAAGCATAATATAATTGAATGAGTATATCACGTGATTCATGACTATCACATGAATTTTGTCTGATCCCATTGTAATCGAAGGCGTCAAATTGAGCTGAGAGGGGTCCATCAGAGTGAATCATTAGAAGGAATGCGTAGGAAAATTCTTCTGGGTTCATGCACTGATGATATAACTGGCTACATGAATTGCTCGAGAAAGGATTTTATGGAGAGAATGCAAGTGAGGATAGCAAAGGATTTGTTCTCAACAAGTTCTCAATAATCCCGTGATTAAACTACAGAATCGGTGGGGGGGGTCTTCTGAAAACCATTCCCAGCATAGAATCAAATGTAAGTCTGTAACAAAGTGATTCATAGTTTTTTAGTACATCTCTTCGAGCGGTGAAAAGCTGACAATAGAACTGGCGACTGCATTACTGCAGACTGAAAGAATTCCAAAGGACAGCTAGAAGCCTGTAGAAACTCTCCAAGCAAAACTAGAGGAGCTTCTTCCTCTCAAAAAACGCCTTTAAGTGCCATAGTTGCAGACCAGCCACCGACAAGCAAACCAAAAGAGACAGAAAACTAAAGGTAGCCATCTTTGAATTAGTTGCTCTATTTAGTGCTTGCATTTCATCCTCCCTGCAAGACCAAGATAACAACAGGAAAAAAAACACTTTAATCAACGGAAATTTCAATGACAACAATCCATTTTGAAGACTACATATATGGTGAAAGAAAATTGCACCTCTCACGAAGATAGAACATCTCGTCGTGAATGGATGTGACAGTGTCGAACAGTTTCTTCAACTCAAGTTCCATGATCTAGAGGAGGTAATATACAAAGACAAACAAAACTCCAATGTTAAACAATCATGTAAATTGGGAGAGGAATTAGGAAGTGATTGCAGCTATGAAAGACCAAAAGAAGTATTTGAATTTAAATATGCCTGTACCGGCCAAGGACTCACAACCACCAAACTAGCCAAATTGCACTAACAGAAAACAAAATCAAATTACTTACTTCAATCTGGCCTTTCTTAGCAACTTTCGACCAATCCTTTGCAGCAACACCTGATCTCCAATCAAATTCAATGGATAGTGTCATTTCTGGCTTGTGATTAGGTGCCCAAAAACAAGCCATATAATCACCAGCCTCAGCTGCAGTAAATGCAAAAGTACCAGAATCCACTTGATCTCCATGGTGATAGTTATTCCCATATGGTGAGGTGACCTATAAAAAATCACATCAAAACATCCCAAAACCTGAAATCCCTAGGATTGCAGATTATAGAGAATAGTTGAGGGTTTTGCAGTTAAAATACTCTAGAGAAACAATTGACATCACCAAACAAATCTTCCAAAAACTAAACTCCCATGATTGTAGAAGGTGAAGTATATTATAAAGCTTCAACTTTTGTAAAGTAACAAGTGACAACCCAACCCAAGGGACCATTTCCTGTGCCATGATGGTCTGTCAAGTGAAAGAAATGAACTAGAAGCTTGAATTTGAACACAACCCCCACAGAATACCATAATCTCATACTAGATACATCCATTCCATCCCTCACAGTTCAAATACGTATCATGCATTATACTAGCTCCATTACTACCATTTTATTCACCAATCGACATAATGACAACACAAGGAAACTGTTCTTTTAATGCAAATAGTAGTTTCTAGAGATTCCAAAAACTCCCACTGCCTAGGATATAGATCACACAAACGGAGATTTCCATTTCACAATTGTACACTCTAAAGGCCATACTAATACCAATTTGATCCACCAGTAGAATTACATTCGAATTTGAGCAATTAGGGTTTTAAAGTTTAATTTTTTTTTAAACACATCAACCTATCCATTACCAAATTGATGTCAATGCGGAAGTAAGCAGCAATTGAAAGCTCAAAACTAAAACTTTGCACTGGTAATGTCCCCATAACATCAAAACAGAACGACCCAAAATAAAATGCCCCATTTTATCAAATCAAGTTCAAAAACATGAAACTAGATATGACAAAGAACGAAGGTATTGAAAATGAATGTGTTCTCACTCTAAGAGTGATCTTGTGGTTGTCGGGCATTGGATAGCCCTCGTTAGGGTTGACGACACTGTATTTTCCGACGGTCATGGCGTTGTTCTTGATGTCCTCTGTTATGCATTTGGTGGCGCCTGATACGAGGTCGAAGCGCATTGAGTGAACGATTGGAAAGGTTAGCCCCAGGATCAGAATCAAGGATTTAACTCTCCACATTGTCAGATTCGGAACCCTACCGTGAAGAATCGTGGCTTGTGTGTGAGAGAGAGAGAGAGAAGAAGAAGAGAGTAACTCAGATCTCCTCTTTAACTGCCCATATGTTTTGATTGTCCGAAAAGGTGAGAGCAACCGTCGCTACACTTGGCCACCCTACCCGACTACCCACCATGTAAACATCGGGTTTGTTGTGGGTATCCATATTTTCTAATGATTTTTTTTTATTTCTTACACAAATCATAATATCAGTATTGTTATGTTGGACTATATTTTATACCTTTTTTCTTAGAAATAATTAAGTTTAAAATTATTAGGAAAAAAATAAATCAAATGTATGATAGTTTTAAAAATATAAATACTTAATTCAACTCAAATTAAGATTCATTAAATACATAAATGTCACCCGTGTAAGTGAGAGACAATAAAAAACAACACAAATAAAATTATTTAAATTTTTTGAATATGTCTTTCAATTTCTACATCTTCATGGGGGGTACAATTTCTGGGAATTCTCGTAAAAATTTGGTAGAGTTAATATTTTTAAAATATGTATTTTTTGTCAATTTAATTCCTAAAGTATTGATTTTATTAATTTGATCTTTAAAATATTCAATTTATAAATAAATAGTCCTAATATAAATGGACCGTGACAAACGTTAGTAAAACCTTCCTCGAAAGATTTTTTAGTTTTGATGAACATAATAGTCATTCATACTTTTATCTGTTCTTGACGTCGCATGACTCTAATATAGTTTTGTTGAAAAGAACAACTTATTGACTTTGCTTGGGTAGTTGCAAGACACATTAGATCGAGTTTCCGAAGCGCATCTGTTATAATAAAAATTTCTTACTAAGCAAGACGACTCTTAAGTTTTTTACGGAATGATTATGTGTTGGACATGTAATACCTTTTAAAAGAATGACATGGAGTCACTTTCATCAAAAAACTTAATGAATTGTTTGATTATGGACCAAAGTGGCACAAATTGAATACTTTAAAGACCAAATTATCAAAATTGATACTTTAAAAACAAAAAATGTTATTAAACTACTGGTAAATTTCTAAGCCATAACACACCTGAGCTGTAGCAGTACACTGAAACGAGGGTTAATCGGGTAATTGAAGGCGGTCCAAGGAAAGGATTTTAACCTATTAGCATGGCAGAAATCCAAATCTCCAACAAGGCTGCAACCCCTGCAACTTGTACAAGTTGGTAGGAATATGATACTTACCACCTTTCATGGTTTCACTTTTAATTTTTAAAGTGTTTAGCACCAGGAGCTCCACTGGGAAACCCACCCATCAAGTAGGGCAAAAAGTCAGCCTTAGTGATCCGACAATGCCAACTGGAAGACCCACCCTCAATGGATAATAAAAGTGTGTATAACTTTGCCTCATTGACTAAGAGTTCTAGGCTATCCACACAAAGATCTCTACAGTCTTTGTTGGAGCATTTATGTTAACCAATAGCTTGCATTACAACTGATAGAGTGCTTTCTCAGATTCTTGGACATAAGCTACAAAAGTTTATTAAACCCCTTGAAATGAATACCTAAAAGAGTGCTTAGAAACATCCCTCTGGATCTGAATAAGCTTCAAATGTTCCTGCCCATAGAACCAAGCCAAACTGCTGAACGGTACAAGCTTGGTAAGCAATCTATTGTCTTCTCATAGTCACATTTAGGGGTGTTCACCCTCCCTTACGGGTAGGAAATATGTTCTTCCGCATTCCTACTCAATACTTTGCGGAAGAATTTTTTCTTGGCCTACCCTATCCGACAGCTTTAGTATTTCTACCTGCCTTCCTAGCCGATTAATCGGGTAAGAAGTCGAGTAAATACTTTTGTAACTATTAATTTTTGAATCATTTTAACAATTTAATTAAATAACATCCACCAGTTTAATAACACAATAAATCAATAACATTAGAATCAAAAACAACTACAACAACAATTATAATAAAACACAAGAAAATATAAACATCAATCCACCATAATTATTCCACAAATATAATAACAATTAATTTAAGTTTAAACAATATGAAATACAAAATTAATGCGGGTAGGGTAGGATAGGAATGCGAAAATAGATGGCTATTCCACATTCCTACCTGATTTAATCGGAAGAACAAAAACTCTTCCGCATTCCTACCCGATTTTTGCGGCTAGCCGATTTTTAGGGTATGATAGGGTCGGGTAGGATAAAAACTTGCATCCAGTTGAAAATTTGAACACCCCTAGTCACATTGCAATTATTCAACCAATAAAGCTTTTGAAGAAAAAAGACTCATCCCCTGTATTTAAATCAGGGATTGAAAAAGATCATAACATGAAATGGGGTTGACATCGAGTCTTTCCATCGCACAAAGATATATCCCCAATTCCCAAATCTTATATTCTTATTAGATGCTCCCCAGAACCTGAAATTGGTGATAGTTTCGTGCACTCCCTTTCTTTTTCCTAAGCAATCACATCAAATCATTTTTGTTGTCAGCGGAATAAACACTTCATCAATTTAAAAGTTGGTGCTACACAAGTGTAGTTTTTGTGTTCAGCCAGCAGCTTATTACAAATGTGATCAACAAACTGCCACTCCAGAGGCTTATGCTTCAGTTTCTGCCCATTTCAGGCACATACTTCAAAAGATGAAACACTATCACAAACAGAAAGGCCATTTCTATTTTGTGACAAGGGCATTGTCTTGCTTCGACTCCTCTCCATTCTGCAAAGAGGCTAAAGATTCAGAGGGCGAGTTTTGTGCTGTTACAACACCAGTATTGTCACTGTCCTGGGTCCCAAAGAGAGATGCAAAAGACAATGGATTATAAGTAGAGCTCGCTTTCTTAAGACCCTTTATTGTTCTCATTGCAGCTAGGGTGCTGCGGTATATATCCACAGTTTCCTCTCCAAGTGGAAATGATGTCCGCGAGGACGTATTTGTCACATCAGCAGGTGTTGTGTTTGTCTCATCTTGCTCAGTAGCAGGAGATTCAACAACTTCTGCTTCCAATGGGAAGAGGAGCTCAAGATTTGCCTCGCACTCACGCAATAACCTTGTGAGAGGTTCTGGTGTGAAGAAGGGTTGGTGAAAGGCAAGCTGTGTAAAAGGAAAACGCAGCAATCCCCCAGTTCTTTTATCATACTTCTTTAAAATTTTAATCAGACCTATGGAAGTAGGCAAAGAAAAGCATTTCAGAAACTACAGCTATTCCACAACTCAACCTCATGTAAATTCAGATAGAAACATTATGGTCGAAGGTGCTGTACCTACAAACTTTAGGTAGAAATAATTTTTTAGCAGCACAATCCCCCATGAATGACAAAGCCCTTTAGCAACTCAACTTAGATATAGAAGAAAGACTTTAATGAAGTAGCTGTCATACCTGCAAAATTTAGGGAGCTATAATTTTTTAGAAGCACCATCTCCCCATGAATATTGACAAAGTCTTTGCGTATGTCCATCATCTCTTCGCTGAATTCATTCTTTGATGTTGGCACTCCATCCCCACTGCCCTCGTCCTTCAGCCGCTCAATTCTTCCCCTCAACTCCTGTTGCAACAGCATTTAAGAGTATAAAAAGCAATACAGAATAGATAGTGGGCAACCTCTGTAAAATGGTGCTTTAGATTAAGTGAAACATCAAAGAACCGAGCAGTGATTTACTCGATGACTATCATCATGAAGATATCCTGACCAACAGTATGATGTCTTGACCACTCCTCAACCAGCATAAAATAGAGAGGCATACAGAAGAAAAATCCTAGACTTGATACCATTGAATTAGTAAGAGCTTCACTTTCATGGCATGAAAAATCAAACATCCACTACTTGAATCAACTTCAAGTTATTTAATTAATGATGTACAGTTTTTATGTTAGTTGTCTAGTTCATGACTCAACTAAATGTAAACACTAAACAGAACATTCCACTCGATGTTTGAATGGCTAAAACAGTTGTAAGAAAGTGAAAAAAAAGAAGAAACAGTAAACTGACAGTGAACAGGGATCAAAGAATGCGTCTTTGCAAGTTTCTTTCAATTAGAAACAACCTTGGAGTCGAGGACTTGAGTAAAAAATTTGGATGAATGCTCCACTTCGAGAATTGGCTTCATCCCAATTCGGCCTCCAAGGCAATAAAGGTCCAGAAAATCTCTGATGACAAAGCTCAGAGGATAGAGAGAAACCCATGTATGAAGCTGTTGGACTGAGAGTTTCATCAGATGCAAAGTTTTCATCAATTTACACCATTCAGATGTAAAATACTCTCAAAAACTATAAAACTCACCTTACAAAGTCCAATACTTCCCTCAACCAGATCTAACCCTAAAATTCCACAAGACTTGCAACTTAGTACTGTTCTCGGATCACAATCAAGGTCGAACAAGCACTAAACCATCCTACTCCCTTCCCTTACTTTTAACCATTTAATTAACAGCAAAACCAATAAATTTCGTGCTGTCCAAAGTATTTCCACGCACTTGTGCTAAAATCTGTCACAAAATCTATTGTAAACACTGCACACGAAGATTTAAAAGATATCCTACATCATGTATGCTATCATCATCTTCTGGTGGAACCATGCAGGTATGGGTCAGTGCAAGTGAAATACGTGACTTTGGACTACTAGATTGTTATCACTAAGACATTATACAATATGGCAGACGTTATTTGAACCCTCATCAGCACTAACACAGTGAGGCACCCCCAAGCCAAGGCATTAAATTTTGTTTCGTGACTCTAAGCCAATCAATTCGACAGAATCAATGGCCCAGTTGGACAAACAGCATGGTATTCAATCTCACACCACAACCCTGAAACCGATAATCTATAACCCTAGTCAACAACAATTGCAGCCCTCAATTCCATATTGATCCTGCTTATTTTAAAATCCCCAAATTCTTAAGTAACCATCAATAATTCAGGATGATCGATCAGAATTAAGTAAAGTAATAACCAACCTGAAGGCGGATGATGAATTCCTCCTCCTTATCTACGTAGAAATCGTTAAACTTTTGAAGTTCTTCATTGAGAATTCTGATGAAGCAGTCCTGGTGGTCGGCCAAAGGCGGGTGATCAATCCCATCAACGGCGTCGCCTGGTTGTTTTAGTCGGACATTATCAGCTCGAATTAGGAGCGACGAAGAATCAGCGGTGGTGGGTATGTTCTTGAGGAGCTTCTTCAAGGGTTTGTAACACAAATACTTGTCCCTCCATTCGGGTAGGGTTTCTTCAAGGTGGATCCCAAACTCTTTCCCGAATTTCATCACAACACCAAGCAAAAACGATGATCACGATGATGATGCCTCATAAAAGCTCATCGCATGTATATATACGCCTAGGTAATCCAAGAAATTCTTGTCTGTCTTATCTTATGAGAGAACAAAACGTGAACAAATTGGGTATTTTCTTTTTGGAATCTGGAACAGAGAAAAGGATTGACAAGAATTGGCGGAGGAATACATGGAAATTGATAAGCTGGCCAACCATGGCAATAATGATACAGAACATCATTAGAGAGAGAGAGAGAGAGAGAGAGAGGGGCACAAATTATACGGACACCACGGATCATTTCAAATGTTTTCAAAAACTCTCTTAAAGATCGTTTTAATATTAATTTGTACCCTAAAAGATAAATATTTTTAATTTATACCCTCAAAATAGAAATTTGTATTAATGTGCACTCCTAAAGATCAAAATCTTAATTTACACCCTCAAAAATAAAAATTTGTATTAACGTGCATTTAAAACTAAATTGATAAATTATACTTAGATCCCCTCATATTTATCACTTAATCATTTGGACCCCTTTATATTAAGAATATTACTCCTACATCTCATGACGTTTGTGCACGTGTAATACGTAACCCCTTTTCGTTGATATCTGTTAATATAATCGTTAAAAAATAAGATTTTATGCCAATAAAAAATTATAATTTCATATTACCCTTTATTTTGTCGGTCCGATATACTTTAAAGTTCAAAATCAAGTTTATCATTTGAATGTAGGTATTTATATAATATTTTTTATATCCAACTAATATTATATAAATACTTGCTTAAGTGATATATTGCTTAACCCTAACTCCAATCTCCATATGAATGCTTTCTTATACTGTGCACTTCTGTTTGTAGGAGAACGAAGATTTCTTGTTCCGTCCACTTGGTCATGTTATGTTATGTGCACGAGGCACGAGCAGTAGGCCATACCAAGTCATGAGTCAGAGAAGGCTTGGTCCCACTCCGAGTTGTGGCCTATACCAATTTGATGCTAGTGTGAGTCCTAAAGTTAAAATTTATGGGCTTTCGTTGTCGGACCGGCCCAAGTATAACAGAGCTCAAAAGCCACAGAAAAAAAGAGCAGGCTGAATTATAGGGGCAGTTCGGTCTAACACATAAAGTATAACCAACTTCAAAATGCCCTAATTCAGAGTCTCGCAGCAGTCACAAAAACCTTTTGTATATAAATAGGCAACCACCCTAGGTCACTCCTTCCTCGACGGCGAGCTACGGTGTCTTCAGAGGTAATCAATCTCGCATCATTGTTTTGTTCTGGTAATTGCAAACTCTATGTCGTAACGAAATACATTTCCGATTTGAATATTCAACCTCTGTGTGTGTGTTTTTTTTTCAGTTGCGTGGATATCTAACAATTTATCGATATTCTTTAAATGTCACAGTGGTGTTATTACTGAATATTAGTGTTCTTCGATTGGAATTGTGTTGGCCATCTCAGCTAAGGTCCCTCGTACCGTTATAATAGATGTCTTTGGTAGTTTTCTCCATATGTTTTGGAGCTCACATAAATACGTTGCAATCGTCAAAAATTGGTATACCCAGAAGGGCTTGAGGCAAAAAAGGGATAGCTAATCAACTTCTTTCTAGCTATTAAAAACCTGCAGGTTCTCTGTGGTGTGCCTTGCCATTCGAAGCCCTACACAGCAATTTTTCCCTGGGGAATATGATGGCATCATAGTACGGGTTTTGTGCTTTAAGTGGGTTTTTGTGGAACGTGATTTTTGGTCTTTTAAGCCAAAATTGCTTTTGCACACTACCCACTTAGTCTTTACACAAATCCGCCTCCAAACGCCATTACAATCTGTCTCCTCCTGCCTTTTTGTTTAAAGAAAGGAGAGAGTTGGTTGGCATATATATCCCCAAAATCACTTGGGCTGACCTGGTAGTGGATCTTCGATTCAAACCTCAGTTTTTTGACACTGAAATTATTAGACTGTGCCATGAATCTTTCTCTGTCTCGTATTGTCCTTGTTAAATGGTTGCTACTTGGTGGTTGATTACAATGTAAAAAGAAACCTCTTTGCTATACCCGCTGGCAGTGGCAATGCCTGCAGGACCTTGAATATAGATAAAATGTATGTGTTGTATTGTTGGGTGTGAAACAATTAGGTGAGAATGAACGGTTGGTGGGACTATTAAGGACATAGTTTTTATTGATTCATGATAAAGATTTGATTTTGTTGATAAAAAAGCGTCTTTTTTTAATTACATTACATATTGGATTGAGTTTCATGTATTGGTGTGCATACTGCCTAGATTTGACAAAATAATTGCATTGCACAAGTACTAAAGGCTGTGTGACAACTAGATGTACAGGAGCCTAACCTTAAATGTGCCAAATTAAACGATGGGATCCGCTTTGCAGCTTGATTGTAATATGATTCTGCTGCCTGTAAAACCCTCACATTGTTTATGGCTTTTCCCCTCGACGAGAAAGCAGTTGGATTTGTGGGAACAAAAGATGAAATTGATGCATAGTATAGTCTATTCTGATCTGATCCAGTGAATTATTGTTTAGAATACATAAAGAATATGGTACCACGAAGAGCTGTGTGAAGAAGAAGAACCATGTTGCTGATCCGAGCAGTTTAATGATTGTTGCGTTCTATGTTGCTCGCAGATTGAAAAGTTGGTTTTTAAACTAATGTTAGACAGCAGTATGTTGTTTTAAACTTCCGGCAGAGTGTATAGTTCACTGGAACTTTTGCATTGAAGGTTCAGTGGACACTTTAACAAATCCAAGCTATATATTACAGAAATTTAAATATATATGACACGATAACGATTTGAATATGTACAAATATAAATAAGTTGCGCATGTATTGGGTTAATTTTGGCACAATCCAAAATAGACTCTAGACAACTGTGAGACGTCATCAAGGATTTATAAGAGAATCTGATTTGAGACCAATGCTTTGCTTGGTAATTTCAGTATGTAGTTATTTAGTTTGTTCTATGGGATATAAGAGAAACTGATTAAAGACAGGTCCTGGAAGCATTACATAGGGACCAGATAAATGATCATGATAGATAAAAGCAACTCTAATTTTAATCAGCAAAATGGTTGTTCAAAATATATTTAATTATTATATTTTTTAAAATTTATTTTAATTACGTTCTCTATTTTAATTAACTATTTCACTTATTTTTTAATTAACTTTTAATAATATAATTTAAAAATACTATGTAGCCTAATGTAATTTAATATTTTTTTAAATACTTGCATTAATATTTTATAGGGTCTAAAATTAAATATTTCATTGTACAAGGGTTTTTTGTCAGAATTGGGGTTTCATAATGGATTTTGGGGGAGGTGGGTTTTGAAGTTAGCGAAGAGGATCTGCAACTTGGGGGTGGGACAAGAAGAAGAATACCTAGACCAACCCTTGGAGAAGACGAAAAAGACAAGGGCGAGCAGTCTGGCCAGTTTTTTCTCCTCTTGAGATTTGGTGAGCAACAAGGATCTCCTTGGTTTTAATTGGCAAGATGGCGAGCGGATTGGAGCAATTTTTTTGAGCAAGCATTGCCAAATTAGCTAAAAATGAAGATTTAGCTTAGTGGGTTGGAGATGCTCTAATCTGCGAGAAAGAGCTTTGTATTTGCAATTTCAATTTATGTAATTTGTATTTTCTGAATGTTTATACAGAGAAAAAAAGGTAAGATTAAGATAACTGTTTCATAACACATAATCTCAGTGGTCTCATTTCATTATCAAACATCGATTTGCTGGTTAAATGTCCCCGTCAATGGACAATTTTTTCATCTGATAACATGTACAACTACTCTTTAGAGTTGTCAAAATAAGTGACGGTGCAAATTGATTTTGTATTTCTAACATCAGCCATGATAGGTGGATCTTGCATTTCTCTCTCTCTCTCAATGTAAGTTTTGATTGTAAGTGTGTTTTCATTTCCTTAATTTCTAAATGCTTTCCCTAACTTTCAAATGTTCTTGAGTCTTGACAGCGAAGCACAGAAAGACTTTGAGGCGTTTCTTCTAAGCTAGAATGTGACGTGAAACGAACCGCAATAAAGTCTACCATTAATGCATCTTCCATTGGAACATATCTGTTTACTGTAAAGATTTTTGATCCGAGAATCATTCATGGGCTATCCATGGGACTTTCTCAACTCTTGAGAACCTAAAAAGAATAAAAAAAAAAAGAGTAATGCTAGATGGATTTAAAAATTAGACTTAAAAAGTTGATTTAATAATCCCAATTATTGAATAGGTCGTAGGTTCCAATAAATACTGAGACATACAGTGAAATTAATGGTTGAGATTATCAAGTTAATTTGTTAAGTCTATTTTTTAAGTCCATGTAGCATTGTTCCAAAAAAAAATTAAGAGACAAAAGTAAAGAGGAAAGCATAATTATAGTAATATTATTTGTATTTAATCGGGGGACTTAATCCGATACAAATCTAGTATCATAATGCATACAGTCACTTCCACTGTCATTGCCATCGTTAGGCTCTCCGCGGCCACCGGAATTATTAGGCAAAAGTTCAGTGAACCCCTTAACAAAATTGTCACCAGGAACACACTAATCTGTTCTGGGCGACACGGGAGGAGTACATGAAGAAGGCCAAATGGGCATGGTCGTATCAAGAAGGCCAAAAGTAAAGGACATCAAACTATCCATTCCATCTTTATATTCATGCAAATGGTTATAATCTTCATCACCTTCTTCTTTCTTTCCACCCTGATCACCTTCTTCTTTCTTTCCACCCCGATCACTACACCCCGAGTTTCCGATGAACTCCGTGAAAGTAGTGGGGCTCTCCCCAATTCCGGTTCTCTGAATGGCGGGCGCATTCTCGGAGAAGCCAAGTGTAGAAGTCTGCGACTCAAGGTCATTGCCAACTCCGGCCGTTCTGAGACAAATAATGTCACCACCTGCTCTACCATCTTTTTTTGGCTTAGTTGATACACCATTCCATGCTTTTAGTATGTCAAGACACAGCCGTGGTTCAGGCGGCGCCACCTGCTTGTTAAGAGGGCTCGAAGCCGGAGCAAACTCCGGCGATCCGACAGGATTGTTGAGTGAATTTGAACGTAGCTTGGATTGCTTAACCAGCCTTGCTTCGGCTTCTAGACGGGCACTTTCCCATTGAGCCATGTGGCTAAGGTTAGCAGCAGTCTTGGACTGTCCGTCAGTGGTCAAGAGCGTATTGCTCTTGGGTATGCGAGTCATTGGATTAGTCCCAAATTTATCCAATCTTTTCTTTAGATGAGTGTTCCAGTAGTTCTTGATCTCATTGTCTGTTCTTTTGGGCAAGTGAGAGGCTATAGCCGACCACCTGAGGACGAGACAATCAGTCATATAAAGACACGGCGTCAAGAAGAAGAAGAAGAAATTATACTCAACCTGTTCCCAAACAGAGCTTGGAGTTGAATGATGGTTTGTTCTTCCTGTAAGCTGAACTTTCCTCTCTTAATATCAGGTCTAAGGTAATTCGTCCACCTCAATCTGCAACTCTTCCCACATCTCTGAAGTCCTGTAATATATATAAAATCAACAATTAAAAAATGGTTGAACACGTATTGGCTCTTGTGTGCAGTGAAAAGTTTTGTTAATGTAATTGTTGAGAAGTATCAGCGTAATCACCAGCTTTTCCCGGCAAGGCACGCCAGCTTCCGTGGCCATGTTCTTCTATGCAAGCTAAGAGTTTCTGATCTTCTTCAGGTGTCCATGGTCCTTTCTTTAGACCAACCTTATCACGGCATAGAGATCGACCCATTTGCTGCTGAAATCAGCCAAGGAGATTGTAGCTTCTCTGTTCTCTATATGTAACAACTAACAAAGGAAGGGGGCGGGGGAGGGGGGGGGGTGTTGAACAGCGAAGAAAGTTCAGCAGCGACACAGTTGGGACAAAGATAT
>CM042190.1:31955597-31966048 GCA_023539305.1 Ilex asprella
TAGGTACGATGGCACGTTTTAGATCTTACATTTCCTTTTTTCAGCCAGTTTCAAGTTCAAGTTTGTGATCTCTCTCTCTCTCATTTGTTTTTTATCCTAATATGAGATAAAATACGATGTTTGCCTGTTTGGTGTCTTCAGGAAATATCAGTCTTAGAACTAAAGAGGTGCCTTGAAGAAGAAAAAGTTTCCTACGTGTTTATTCGATTTAGAAGAGCAAGATTTTTCTTTCTTTTTTTTTCCTGCTGTAAAAGAGAGAGATAGAGGAGGGGGGGGGGAGTGGGCAAGAATGGTGCATTTTAGATTTTCAAATTTAAAATTGTGATCTCTCTCTTTCATTTGTTTTTGACACTAGGACATGCTGAAGGCTGTGAAGGGATTATTTTGTTTACGGTAAAGTCATATATAGCCTTAATATCTCCTTTTTGTGTCCAATCTAGAAGTGATTTTGTAGGTAGTTGCTGACGTAATTTATATAGATGGGAGACTGCTGAAGTTCTATTTCTAATTTTGTAAAACCATCGCATAGAAGAAAATTTTAGGTTTTTCATGTTGCCCTATATGAAGCTTTTACTCTCTTCTTTGTGTGGCCTATGGTTCTTATTTTAGTTGTTCCCTGTTTCAACAGTACATTTTGCCCAATATCTTGTTTGAGTCTGAAAATAGAGCATTGGATGATATCATTTTATTGTTTTGGCTTTTCTGTAGGTTATGGATTCACTTCTGTGCTGCCTATGTTTTCACAGCATTTGTCTGCTATATTCTTTATCTCGTAAGTATTCTGTTTGCCATCATTTTTTGGTAGTTCATTTGAGGGAGAATAGAGAAACCTCACAAATTTCAAGATATCATTCTTTTCTGAATGGCATATAATCAACAGGAGTACGATTATATTTCATCAAGAAGGATCGCTTATTTCTGTTCATCCAAACCTCAGCCACATCAGTTTACTGTTTTAGTTCGAGGCGTTCCTATTTCATCTGGGGGCAGCTTCAGTGAAAGTGTTGAGAACTTTTTCAGAGAGTATTATTCTTCAACATATCTCTCGCATTATGTGGTTCGTCGAACAAGCAAACTTCAAAGGCTAATTGTAAGCATTTTATGTGAATCATAGGTCTTTTGGTTCTGTTAGATGATAGATTAGTTTGGTTTCTAACTTCCTACAAAGGTGTAATGCAATACTCAACCCAAATCTACTCAACAAAGTGTTATCTAAAGGTCAGCTACATGATTCATATTCATCCATTTTTCTCTATCCAAGGTTAAAGGAATAGATATTCAAGAAAGTTCTAATGTAAACTGCATATTCAATGGATACTTATGCAATTGATGTTTCTTAACATTTAAGATGCCCCTTTTTAGACAAAATACTTGATATGGTGAAATATATTGTCCTAAAAAAGAGATAACATGCCATTTGTATGTGATTCAGTAGCTGATCCTTGAAGCAATGGCTTCCACATGTAGAGTATCCCATGCCATATTTTGATTTTTGAGAAGTTGGAACTAAGTTGTGTTGCACCAAAACAATTCTCATGGTCTCTGGGATTTGCTGTTAGTGAAGTTTTATTCAGCTATATTCACATTGGATTCCCCCACTGGGGTGAGTAACATCACGAATATGATCCCTCTTTTAATCGTTAATGTGCAAGCTTCATTAGATTAGTGGTGTTATAGTATGGCACTGATGCCTTAGATGCTAAAATTGTACCAGCCTGCATTCTTTTCCCGTATCTCATCTGAATCTGAGGGGTGTCAATCTGACCCATGAACATGAACACGATGCGATCTCGACATGACACAACTCTATAATTGCCACAATTGATAAATACACATAATAAATGTGTTGGATTAATGTTTTGACCATAGTTATCAAATTGTGATTCAGAAGATGTATTGTTTTTTAAAAATAGTGTATCGTATCGTGTATCTTAAGATACGGTGCAATTTTAAATAAATAATAATAAAATATATATACTTTTGAAAAAAAATCATACACTCATAAAACATAACATTTTATTAATACTCCACCAACTATTCAAGGCATCAACATAGTCCACTAATATTATAATACAAAGTTCACAACCATAGTTCATTAATTCAAACTTGAAACACCAAAGAGACTGCACTGTGTAAATAAATTAAAAAATTAACATTAATCAAGATTCAGAAATTTTGATACAAAAAAACAAAAAAAAATATATTTGATTTTGTAAATAAATTAACATCATTTCTTTTACTACACAGGACCACATATTTGTTGGAGTACCTGCCTAGCCCAAAACGACGTCGTTCTGTAAAAAAAAATTAAAAAAAACAGCATTTGCACGTATCGTATCATAAAAACGTATCGTGTATCGAACTATACAACGTAAAAATAATACAGAACTACGATCCGTATCGTTTTAGCCATATATCGTGACATAACATACGATACGTTTCACGTATTGTACGATACTAACAATTATGGTTTTGACACTTACAACACATTAAATAGATTTTTTTCGTAGATATTGTCATGTGTTGAGAAAGTTATTATAATATAATCAGGGTTTACGTTTATTGTAATACGTATACCACACAAAAGGTATACTTCCTTTTTGCTTCTTTGTTTAGTAACTATAAATACAAGATTAATAGTGAGAGGTATGGTAAGTGAAAACCTCTCTTTGCCTTTCTCATATTGTGTTAAGTTTCTCTCTTCTCTAAACTTATCATGGTATCAAAGTAATTAGGTCTAATTTTCTATTAATCTTTTTTCTTTCTTCTATTTTTTTTTCCTCTTCTCATTTTCTTTCTCTTTGTTTCTTGCTTTTATTGAGTCGAGTGTCTGAGTCTCTACTGTTTGGATGGGACTTCACTGAAACTGTGCATTCTCGAAGGTGTGGTTTCGGTTGAAATCAATGTTGATATGTTGTTGAGTTGATCTTGGTATTGGTGTTGTTTATGGTGGCAATGGTGGTTTTGTTGAATTGATCTTGCTGTTTGGCATCGTCGGTTGTTTATTGTCACTGGTTGGTGATGTGAAATTGGCGTTGATTACTGTCGAAGGTGTTGTGATCGTTGTTGGTTGTTGTCGGTGTGGTGGAGGTTGTCATCGGTTGTTGTCGCAAAGTGTTATGATTGTTGTGGTCGTCGTCGTGTGGAGTTGGACCTATGAGAAACATTGTTGGAGGCGAGGGTTTGTTTGCAAACCCTTCTATGAAGACGGTGAACAGTGTGGGGTCGGGTCAAGTCGGGTCGTTGACGGTATGTGTGCTCGGGTCAATTCTAGAAGCCTAAGTCTTTTGGTCTAGCCCACATCTTGTTGACAGCCCAGTCCCAGCCCAACCTGTTCCATCTCGGTCCATTCCGGTTCGATACGGTTTAACATCGGATTAGCCAATCTTAGGTCGGTTCAGGTCAGTGTTACATGGTTCACCTTTGCCTAGGCATGATTGAGCTTGGTTCGTCACAGTTCGCCATGGTTTAGATCTATCCAGGTCTAATTTTGACCGGTTCGGTTTCAGTTCAGCATTGTCCAAGCTTATATTGATCGGTTCGATTCCAGTTCAGCACTGTTCAGGCCTTATTCTATCGGTTCTGTTCCGGTTTAGCACTCTCCAACACTACTCCAGTCGGTTCAGCTTGGGTTCCACTTTGTTTAGCACTGCTTCTGTTGGTTCAACCCTTTTTTTGCACTGTTCTAGCTTGGTGCAACCCTCCTATGGCTATGGAATTCAAGAATGATGACGCATCCGTTGTTACTGCTCTGGTGTTCTCCGGTTTGTCTTCTACAATTCTATTTAATGGTCTTATGACGTCAATCAAGCTTAATGGGACTAATTATGTTTTATAGTTACGATCCGTCCAAGTATTTCTAAAAGGTAAAGGTCTCAAGAAATATTTAGTGGACCCTAAACCCACAGAAGGTACTCTTGGTTATGATTAGTGGGAACATGTAGATGTGCAGATTATCTCCTTATTATTGAATAGTATTGAGACTAGTATTAGCTCCACTTTACTTTATCTTGACACGGCTAAAGAAATTTGGGATCACTTGGCTATTATGTATTCAGGCACATGTAATTTTACTCGTGCATATGAGGTGTGTCAACAACACTTTTGTTAGACCAAGACAATCTGAGCCTTGTAGATTATTGTTTTCCATGTCATAGGAGTTTGTTAGGAATTGAAGTTGTACCATCTGTTTACAACTGATGCAATAGTGTGCCTGAAGCAACATGAAGATATGAATGTTCGTTTCTTGATGGGTTTGAAACCTGAATATGAGACTGTTCGTTCTCAGATTTTGGGTAGTTCTAGCCTCTAATCTGTCTTTGTGGTTTTCTGCTGCGTACAATGTGCTACATTGTCTACTGGGCCTTCTGGTTTTGACCGAAGCTTTCCTCCAGACCACTCATCACTTGTTGTTCCTATTAGCCATAATGATATTTCTCGAGGTGATTGTGAGGGCCAGGGGAGCCGTACTGGTCGATTTGGTTCTCGTGTGTGCACTCATTGTGATGGTGGAGGAGGACACACCGTTGATTATTTATTGTTAGGCCTCTTATTAGGGTGATACTTGACACAGCTGCACTTGACTCAGGGTATGTTACACTTACTCGCGAGGAGTATATTCAGTTCTTGTCCCAATAGTAGGTTATTTCATCCTTTTCCACTGTCACGTTTGCCCATTCAGGTATTGCTTCCACTTGTTTATTGTCTTCCATTCGCAGTCTCTAGATCATTAACTCTGGCGCTTCTGACCACATGACTGGTTCGTCTGATATCTTTATTACTTATAAGTTTCTTAATTCCTCACATAGTGTTACTCTTGTTAATGGTATTTTCTCTAAAGTTTCAAGTTTGGGGATTACTCAATTGAGTACTGACATGTTCTTATCATCAGTTTTATTTGTTCCCTAATTTTCTTTTAGCTTATTTTTCATTAGCAAGATTACTCGCTCTCTTAATTGTTCGGTAACCTTTTTCCCTTTCTACTGTGTGTTTCAAGATCTCCAGACAAAGAGGAAGATTGGTATGGGGCATGAAGCTGGTGGTCTCTATTATCTTGACTTTGATGCATCTCCTCGGGCCTTTCAAACCTTGTCATCTCTTTTTCAGTGGCATTGTCGGTTTGGTCATCCTTCGTTCTAGAATCTAAAGTGCCAAGTTCCTAATCTCAATCATGCGTCGTTTGTGTCTTGTGAAGCTTGTCAACTTAGTAAACATCAATGTGTTTCCTTTCAGTCTAGAGTTAATAACCGTGTATCGAGTCCATTTGTTTTGGTTCATTCTGATGTATGGGGCTCAAACTTGGTTTTTTCTTATGAAAGTCTCTTCTGAATTATGTTTTATATTTGAGACCTTTCGTGAAGAAGTAAAAACACAATATGGTTGTCGCATTCCCATTCTCCGTTTTGATAATGCTAGAGAATATGAATATGAATCTGATCTTTTATCCTCTTATCTTCGTAAAACTGACATTATTCATCTAACCTCTTGTGCCTACATACCTCTGAGTAAAAAGGTGTTGTTGAGTGTAAGAATCGACATCTGTTAGAAGTTATTCGTATTATTATTTCAAATGCATGTACCTTGTGTTTTTTAGAGTGATGCTGTTCTTACAGCCTGTCAACTTTTAACTGCATACCGTCTTCTGTGTTAAATGGGCAAAGCTCATATTCCATCCTTATACCTTATACCCTCTTATTTTCTTTACCTCCTAAAATTTTGGGGTGTGTTTTATGTTCATAACTTGGGGTCTAGGTTTGATAAACTTGACCTTCGTGCTATCAAGTGTCTTCCTTGGATACTTTCGCACGCAAAAGGAGTATCGATGTTATAGTCCTATTCTTCGTCAGTACTTCACTAGTTCTGACGTCATCTTTAATGAAGAAGTTTCGTATTTTTCAACTCCTGAGCAACCTTTAGATTTTGATTTTGGACAGCCTACACCACCACTTTCGCCCTTACCGTCGCCTACTCCTTAGTCTAGTGTATCCTATCCCTTGCTCCGCTTTGTGTATATTCCCATCGTGTGCAGTTATCAGCTGAAGTGCCCTTGTTAGTTTCCTTGCCATATGTTGATCTGCGTTCTTTAGGTAATTCTGACTCTTTACTGATTGCTCTTTAGAAAGGTGCTCGATCATGTGTTATTAATTATTCCATTGGTAATTTGTTTCTTATGATGCCTTCTCCTGTCTTTTCTTGCTTTACCTTGCACTTGTCTATTATCTTTATTTCTAAGAATTTATAGGGTGTTTTGTTTGATACGGGTTGGAGAAAAGCTATGGAAGTTGAAATGGATGCCTTACATTAGAATTGGACTTGAGATCTTGTTCCCTTATTGCCTGAAAAACGGACGGCTAGTTATCGTTGCCAAAATCTCATCTATTCGTGCTTTAATTTCTTTGGTTGCTAACCTTGACTGGCCCCTGTTTCAGTTAGATGTCAAGAATATATTCTTGCATGGTGCCTTGGCTGAGGAGGTCTACACAGAGCAGCCATAAGGTTTACTGTTCAGGGGGAGTATTGTAGGAGTGCATGTTGACTAAAGAAATTTTTGTGTGGTTTGAAGCAGTCACTAAGAGCATGATTTGATAAATTTTTAAATGCAGTATTAGAGTTTGGTCTTTTTTGACATCAGACAGATCATTCTGTTTTTCACAGATAAACAGATACAAGATATACTCTATTGGTGGTTTATGTTGATGATATCGTAATCACTGGTAATGATTCCGAGGGTATCTCTTAGTTAAAAGTATTTCTATAACAGAAATTTCATACGAACGATCTAGAAAAATTTATGTAGTTCTCGTGTATTGAGGTTGTCAGATCTACGCGGGGTATTTGTCTATCTCAAAGAAAATATGTACTAGACATGCTAAAAAAGGCAAATTTACTAGGTGATAGACCAGTTGATGTTTCTATGGATTCAAATCAGAAGTTATTGATGGTTGATGGAAGATGGTGCTCTATTTGAAAATCCAGGATGGTTGGGAAGCTTAATTATCTTACTATTATCCGACCAGATATTGTATATACTGCAGTCAGTTTATGGGATGTCCTATAGTACCACATTGGAATGTAGTCATTCGTATTCTTCGATATCTCAAAAGCGCTCCTGGTCTTGGATTGTTATATTGAGCTAATGGACATCTTCGAGTGGAAGATTTTTCAGATGCTGATTGAGTTGGTTCTCTATCTGATTGGTGATCAACTATTGGTTATTGCACCTTCTCGAGAGGTAATGTTATTTCATGGAAAAGTAAAAAACAAGCAGTGGTAGCACGATTTGGTGTTGAGGTTGAGTATAGAGCAATGACACATATAACTAGTGAGTTCACATGATTATTACACTTTATTCGGAAAATTAGTTTTCCAGTTCAGCTACCATTACAACTGTTCAGTGATAATTAGACAGCCATTCATATTATTGTTAATTCAGTGTTTCATGAGAGGACCAAACATATTGAAGTTGATTGTCATTTTATTCGAGATAAGATACTAAATGAAGACATTGCAACTCCATTTGTGAAATCTGAGGCTCAACTTGTAGATATGTTCACCAAAACATTGAATCGTACTTGTTTTGCGGATGTTTATTTCAAGTTTGAATTATATGATATTTATATTTCAGCTTGAGGGGGAGTGTTGAGAAAGTTACTATAATATAATTAGGGTTTATGTTTATTATAATATGTATACCACATAAAGGGTATACTTGTCTTTTGCTTATTTGTTCAGTAACTATAAATACAAGATTAATAGTGAGAAGTAGGGTAGAGTAAGCCAAAAAAAAATTAATTTTTTAACCACAATAACTCACTTAAAAAGCGTGTTTTACCGACAAGTATTCCATATTAAAGGAAAATTTCAGTCACACCTTTCTAGTTTATTATATCTTCATACACTCCTCTGTTATTCAAAACATCACTGACATTCCTTTTAGTTTATATTTATACATTACTGATACTCTTGTCATTAAACCACCGTTTTTAACAAAAATAATTCTTCAAAAATATCAAAATTACCTTTACATAAATTCCCAAACTATCTTTTTATATAAAATTTGATTAAAATTTCAATCGCTTAAAATTCGATTTGAGCTGATTAAATTTTAATATTTTTTGCGTATTAAAATTCGAGCATATTGAAATAAATTTACGTATTAAAATTCGAGCAAATTTGAGTTCTACTTGAACTATTAGTACCCATTAAAATTTAAAATAGCAACACGTGAATGACATGATAAGACACGAATTGATACCCACATCTGAGAAGTATGTGATGTTTCTTGCATAATGATGCCGATAAGTTGTATAGGAGGCTTGTTCATTTGAAATCAACAAGCCATACTCAACAGAGGTTTGGGCGTGTGGGCTTTTTGGGACTTTCTGGATGCGAAGTTGATCTTGTAGATCACTATGGAAAGAAGCTAGAGGATTTAGTTATGGCCGTTTTATCCAAGGATCCAACTTCTTTGGAAACAATATTTGTTCTGTTTATGTAAGAGATGTTTTGGTCAGGGGAAAAAAGTCACATTTGGAACGTATAACATGAGGTCTAAGTTACAAACACCTAGTTTTTCAGTTTTGGCCTAAGATAGGCAACTATTCCTAAAGGGCTGAAATACATGTCAAGTCATTGGATGAACTTTTCAAAAGAGGGTGTGTGAAGAACTATCTCAAAGTGCGGCCTAGTCTGTTGGTGGTTGTTGGTCAGATTTAAATGATAGAAACTGCCTTAAAAACTAAAAGAGTGAAGTTTGTTCCATATTTAAACAAAAGATTCAGTTTTGTATCGATATTCATTATTGACATGCCAGTGATATGGTGATGCATTTTCATGAGGATGCTCATACTAAGTTATTTCTGGAAACAAGGCTTAATTTGTGCTCTACATTCAAAATAATTTCCCTCACAGATCCTTCCATTAGATATTGACTTGATATGTGGTACAGCGTATCATTAAATGATTCCTTTTGCCAATTTAATAGGAGGTTCCGGCCGCCTTTGTGTCCTTCAAGTCAAGATTAGGTGCTGCAATAGCTTTGCATATCCGACAAGGGGTCAATCCTACAGAGTGGGTTACTGAGCCAGCTCCTGAGCCCCATGATGTACACTGGACCTTCTTTTCTGCATCATTCATGAAAAGATGGATTTACAGCCTCGTGGTTATTGTTGCATGTATGGTTGTTACAGTACTTTTCTTTATTCCTGTTGTCATAGTGCAAGGTCTTACTAATCTGGACCAGTTGGAGATCTGGTTCCCTTTTCTGAAAGGCATACTGAACATGTAAGTTTAGTTTTCAGTTTCTTGTCAAGCATATTCCAAAGGGAGGTTTTAGGCATTTGTGATTCTGTTCATACACATATACATTTACCTCTCTACTTCAATGAAGTGCCACAACATGTTGAAATCTGCACTTCTTTATTGTTTTGTGGCAATTAATGGTGTGGTGTCTCAAATATGCACTATCTTTATTATCTTACGGAAATACTAAGTCTGTTATTTTGTGATGTGCAGAGCAGTTGTCAGTCAGGTGATCACAGGATATCTTCCTAGTCTTATTCTTCAGATGTTTCTATATTTTGTTCCACCCATCATGATAATTTTGTCCACCATTCAAGGGTATATTGCACAGAGTCAGATAACAAAAAGTGCCTGTATTAAGGTACTCTGGTTTACTGTATGGAACATTTTCTTTGCAAATGTTCTTTCGGGATCAGCTCTATATAGGGCTAATGTCTTTTTGGAGCCCAAGAAGATTCCTGGTGTATTAGCTTTAGCCGTTCCAGGACAGGTATATGTGTTTGCAGTTTCAATTTAGACATAAAAAATGATCATATGGACTCGAAGTTTATCTGTGAAATTTCCATGCAATTTTTTAGCATTTCTTTGGGGTTATACTCATTTTATGTAGCTTTTCTTGGGATCAAATTAGAAAAAGAAACGGGTTCTGTAAAGGATGAAAACTGCATGATTGTTTCCTTGCTGAAGTGCAATTGGAAAATTTTAAGCCTAAAGATCCTCTGCCAACTGTGGATCCTCGAGTAAAGAATGCTGTCAGGCGTAGTAGTGGTCTGATCAGTGTTGACCCTAGGCCTTTTTGGGTATGATGGGATGCAAAACCAAAAATTATATTGACCTAGGACAGACTATTCCTCTGAAATTTATGCATATTAGAGTCTCAAGTAAGGATCAAAATGTCGTGTCGACACGTCCGAAACATTTCGGAATTTCAACACACCGACACGAAACATGGGTTGAATTCCAAAATTCCAAAGTTTCGGTCGAAACATCACTGTGTCGGACCGTTTTGGTCGAAACAGCACTGTTTCGGTCAAAATATGTCGAAACAGGTCGAAACCTTTTATATATATTTTTTGTTATATAAGTAATGAACAATTACATTTAATACCCCACTGCATTATAATTTTTTACTTTTAACTATACATAACTAC
>CM042190.1:31973195-31989067 GCA_023539305.1 Ilex asprella
CTCATAAATATAATAAATTTTGGTATTAAAGTGACGTACCAGAAATTAATGTAAAAATAAATGGGAATGGGTTTTCAGTGGGTCACGTGGGTAGATCTGCAACAAGCCTAATACCATCATCTAGAAAATAGAAGAAATAAAAGCTTTTGTGGTCTCAAGTGAGAGAAATGTTGACAGAATTGACTGTTGGAGTGAGTTTGTTAAAATGCCAAAAGATCTTTTGGGAGAGGGCCGCGGGGGGAGAATAGGAGTAGTGCTATATATCTTAAATATGTATCTTAAATTAATGAAAATTATCGGATGAGTAGATCCTATCAACTTTTTTTATTGGGACCCATTCATCCAACAGTTTTCATTTATTTAAAATGCATATTTGAAATATAAATTTAAGATACAGAACTTTACGCCGGGAACAGACCACACAATGAAAGTGAATGTATTAATACTGTCTCGATCCGTACGTATTGAAATGGGTCAATGTGCCCCCACAGAGCTCTTATTCTCATTCTATGGAGGGTTCGTGCAAGCAAAGCAACCTCCTGCTACAGATGGGACCCACTTGCAGTGAGACGAGTGTTAGGAAACTTAGGTCAGGTCTTAACTGTCCCAGAGTAAACTTGGTTTTTTTACCAGGAGAGAGAGAGAGAGAGAGATAGAGAGAGAGAGAGAGAATGGTTGAATTGAAATGTAACCTGCTTTATAAAAAAAAAGTTTAGCCTTTGAGTTTTGCTGTGAGTCCGTGAGGGGTACAGTACCTTAGTGGTAGGACAGAAGTGTTGACATGAAGTCTCACTGGGGGAATGAAATTGAAGTAGAACAAATACAAAACATGCCTTTGGTTTTACGTGTGGTGAAAAGGTTTAGAACAAGAGAAACTGGAGATCAGTAAGACAATATGTAGATGAGATGAGCCAATCTTTTCACTGATTAAAGGCTTTCGTGTTTTGTTTACTACTTTATTTGTAATAGGGAGTCAAGATAAATTCAAATTAAAATCATTTTTACGGATTCAATCTCATATACTCGTAATCAGTTGGTTAGAAAAAATCGTATCTCATACGTCCTTATTCATTCTAAGTTGATCCTTACCCTACATCACTTGGTTACTCATTTGGGCTTTGTTAAAACTCTTAATAAAGCTATGAACATGAGACATTATGGGTTTACTATTTTTTTAATGGTTAAGAGTGTTCGAATCAGCTTACACGCACCTCGATTGATTTGTTCTCCAGTTCGGTCACAGTTATTCATGCCGAGTCTGACCCAAGAGATTGTCACTTTAAAATTAAGAAGTCTAAATTTATAACTCACCATTATCACTTGTAATATTCTAAAGATTTTATGGATTTACCATTGTCAATGACTGTGAGAAAGCAGGCAGCAAAAGGCTTTGGCCTTGTATAACAACAGTGGACCACATAGCTACTCATTCCTTACGCTGTGAGATGCATGATTGGATTTTGATTTGTTTTCTGAATATATATCTGGTGCTCATAAATTTTTACCATTTTCAATGTTTTCTTGGTTTCTAATTCAGTCAAATCGATAACAAAGAAGAAAGAAAGAAACAAAAAGGCTGGCATGACCATGTTATCTGATATCTTCATGGGTTACAGTAGTAAAGATCTCTAGAAACATGCAAGTTTCGAAGTACTCTTACCACACATCAACATCCCACTCAATTATTTTTTTTCCTCATTTCTCTTCTTCATGAATCATTTATTACAATAAATGAGGTTCCATTTATCTATATTAATTATTAGGTCCTATTTAAATTCAAGGTAAATGATTCACCAAGAATAAAAAAATAAAAAAGAATATCAAAGGGTATCTAATTCCTGAGCTACAATTAGTACTCGTTTTTGTAAGGTCTAAATTAAGACCGGTCATCAAGCTGAGCTACTTGTTTATTTATAAAATAATTAAGTCAATTGAACTCATTTTAATTTAAACTCAGTTCAGACTTAACTCATTTCAAAAACAAGCTCAACAAGTTTGATTTGAATTCATAAAATTCGACTCGATTAGCCGGTTTACCTCCAAATGGTAAGGAGACATTTTCCTTAAAAAAATGCTTGTACCCTTGTACGCAATGCAAACCCCTTATGCATTACTGTAAACCAATTGCGGGTGTTTATTGAATTATCTGAAGGATCAACTCGTCTGTGATTTGAACTCAATAAGACACAATTTCTATTCGCAATGTCGTGTTGGTTTTTGATGAGTTCGAATTTTATTAAGCTAAGGCCCAATCTGAACGGAGTCGAAAAAGTTCATAGAAGAGCCCAAAAGACCCATATAGTTGAACCAACCGAGTGGCAATCATCAAGGAAAACGGAAGAAGGGACCAAGACCGCATGAGGCAGCAAAGGGCGTCGCCCAGCTCCATACTCGGCCTCTCCTTCGTCCTTTCCTACGACCTCTCTTCCTCGAGTTTTTGGTTCATTCAATGCAACCTCCTCATGCCTCAATGCAATACTAAACCCAATACAAGTCCAAAACTACTCCAAAGCAAGTCCGAGCTCAAGACTCAAGATCAACACCAATCCAACTCGCAATCATCCTCCAAGGAGTACGAAGGAGAGAGAGACGAGCTATGAAATTAAATGAGTTACTTGGAAGCCGAGAGAAGGAAGAGCTGAACAACGAGGTGAGGACACCCCCCATGGGGCGTCGCCCACCTCTCCACACCAAGTGGGCGCCTCCCACTTTGGCCCCCTCCTATCCTTTCTTCTCTTCCTTACTTCAAGACTCAAGTCCAAGGCTAAGCGTGAGCACATTCCACACCGGAATGACATCCGAGTAAATAGAAGCACGTGGAAGAAGACTCGGAATACGGAGATCTCCTACCATAACTCTACTTACCAAAGAGACTCACTCTTACCACGTTTGTACTTACCAATTGACAGGAGATTTCTCCGTCACGTCACCGTCTCACCGCTTTGGTGAGCCTATATAATGTAAGCCCTCACTGTATAAAGGGCACGATGACTCTTGAGACATACACACTACACTAGTTGCACTCAGCAAGCTCTCTACACTCTCTCTCTCTAGACTCATTGTAAACTCTCGGGAGTACCACCGTTGATCAATAAAACGCCTAAGGCCACTGTCGCCGTTTGAAGAGTGGACGTAGGTTATCTGAGACCGAACCACTATAAATCTCCAATGTTGACCTATATTTACTGTTTTGCCACTAATTGCCATTGATTGCTCATTAATCACTCTAGTGACTGTTAATCTTGCATGAAGATGATTTTATGCATCATCAGTTTTGTCTCAAATTTAAATTCAAATTCGAAAGGACTTCAGCTATAACAAGGATTTGACTGCAGTACGTCAAATTTTTTTTTTACAACTGTTGTGATATTTTAAAAGATTGTAAAATAGTTACTAAAATAATGGTAAAAATATCTATAAATATGATAAAAATATTCACAAATATAATAGATTTTTTTGTATCAAAGAATAAAGATAAAAATAGTTATCACAAATGTGATAAAAATACCCACAATAATAATAAAAACACTTACAAAAAATAATAAATCACTCACAAAAGTAATAAAATTTTTAATTATAAAATAACTTACAAAACTTATAAAAATATTTATTAATAATAAAAATTAAAAATACGCTACCAAAATTATTTCGTCAACCTAGTCAAATGCCTATTACAAAAGGACTGAAAAGATATATTTTTATTTAAATTGAATGACAGAGGTGTTTTCGTGTCCTCTATGTAATTGAATTGTGCATTGGCCTCCAGAGGGCCAACCAGCCTAGAAAGAGAGAGAGAGAGAGAGAGGACGGTGCGAGACATACATGGACAGACAATGTACATGAATAGGGGAGCTGCTCTCTTGTCACATTATACGAAACACCACACGTGCAAATGATGAAATTGAACATTTCTACAATAAATCCTGTCGTGACTACTCTAATTTTTGACATAATACAAATCCGGAAAAAAAAATTAGATTTGTGTTGGTAATTAGTTTTTTATATGAAATTAAAAAATATATAAACCGTTAACAAGAATATTAAATGGGCAAGTTGGTGATGAATGTGAACAACCGATTTTAACACCGACATATTTTTAATTGGTTTATTATTGAAAAGTTTTTGGTGTCTTGTATGTTTTTTTAACGGTAAAATATAACATAACTCGTTAATACGATACTGATTTGATAAAAAATTAAAAAATTTGAATTTTTTTTAAGTCATTCATTTAATAAATATATAGACCAAACACGATACGATTAATAAACGAATTGGATATGAGTAAGACAAATCAAAAAAAATATGACACAACTCATTTGTATATCAATTATATATAATACAAATTCGATATGACACGATTCGTTAAATTTAAATTAATTACAAAAAATTAAATATAAATATAATATTTTTTGATACAAAAGACCGATATGAACCCGCTTCGGCCTGACAGCCCCAAACACCCTCAAACCATTGTGATTGAGGCGTGCAGTCACGCACTTGGATCTGGCGTGGACCTTCAATACCCCAGAATAAGTCAAATTAAAGGTCATGGTCAGTCAGGACTTCACCTCACACTAGAGGATGAATAATCGTGTGGGTTTCTGTTGAAGAAGAAAACACTTTTTGCCAACACTTCCAACTCACACACACAGTTCCTCTCTCTCTCTCTCTCTACATCTATTTTCCTTTCTCTTCAATCTCTCTCTTCTCGTTTTTCTTGGTCTTGCTCTTTCTTTTTCCTTTTTTTGGCAATGAACATGACCATGCAACAGTACACCTCCACTCTCTGGCACCAAGAAAATCATGGCATGGCCAACCACAACCAGTGCAACTCCTATAATTCCCCTACTTCATCAATGGGAGTCCACACAGACATGGCTTCTCTATCAGTGAAACCACGTTATGGAGCTTCAAATGAGATCCTTCAGTGCTATGAGAGGGCTGATGAGGGTACTGATGTGCATTTTCCATTTATAGAAAACTCTAGTAACAGTGAGGGATGTGATAAAAATAATGGTAAGGGCTCTGATTATAGTGATGGTTTGGAAGAAAACAATGCTGTGGTGGAACAAAGCAATACCAACAACAATGACTTCATCAACTTAAATGAAGAGAACCCACATGAGAATTCACTGATTGGGAAGGAAATGGATGGTCATGGGCAGGCAAAGCTTTGTTCTAGAGGGCATTGGAGACCTGCAGAGGACTCTAAGCTTAGGGAACTTGTTGCCCTTTATGGCCCTCAGAACTGGAACCTTATAGCAGAGAAATTGGAAGGAAGATCAGGTAACAAATAGGTTACATGGGTATGTGTCATACAGATTTTTACACACACACAAGTTATGAATGTGCATGCATTAACTTGTCTGTTTTCTGTTGGATGGTTTAAGTTGTTTCTCAGGCTAAATGATTGTTCAAGTGGTAGTAATTTGCATAGATTTTCATTTCATTAATCTTTTTTTATGGATTTGAAGGTAAGAGTTGTAGACTAAGATGGTTTAACCAGTTGGACCCAAGGATCAACAGAAAGGCCTTCAGTGAAGAGGAAGAAGAAAGGCTAATGGCAGCTCATAGAGTTTATGGTAACAAATGGGCCATGATTGCAAGGCTATTCCCAGGGAGGACTGATAATGCAGTGAAAAACCACTGGCATGTCATAATGGCCAGGAAATACCGAGAGCAGTCTAATGCTTATCGGAGGAGAAAGATGAGTCATACTGGTCATGGAAGGCTTGAGGAAGGTTCAAGCTTTTTCTACAGAGAGCCAACATTTGGAACAGCCACAAACAATCCACATGTCTGCAATGGTAGCTTCATCAACCTCTCTAACTTCCCGTTTGCAGATAGCAGTTCTATCAATATCTATGGTGTCCACAACTTTGTCAATGGTGAACAAGTACTAACTTCTAGTGGTAGAGAGGTTTTGCTTGGTTCTTCAGGCAACAAAATATACCCTCCTCATACTTCAGCTTGTGCAGATCAGACACCCTTTGATTTCTTCTCTGGTTTGTCTTTTTGATCTCTCAATTTCCCCCATTTTGTTTTTCTAGGCAGTTAATTTGTTGCACTAATTGGGTCTCTCTCTCTCTCTCTCTTAATGGCTTCTCACTTCAAAAAATCCCAACAAATCTTTTTGTGTACTTTTCCACCATGTTTTCTCAACATGTAAATGACTAAATGCTGCACTTTTGGCAGGCTTCAGGAGGGATAACACAGCTTGGGATGTGGCAAGAGATGATTCTACTGATATCTATCCTTATAATCATCATCTTTCTTATTTCTCAGACTCCATGGCATCAACATCTCAAGTCTCAGTCACTGAACCATCATCATCACCACCTTCGGGTGCAGAGAACACAGTAACCAGTTATTTTGAGACCACAATATCTCCACCATTTATAGACTTCCTTGGAGTTGGAGCCACATGAAGGGGGGAAAAGCTTTTGGGAACTAGAAGGAAAAGATTCAGAGAGAGATAGTGGGAACAAAAGTATCCAACATATCATTCTAGGTAAAGAGGAGAGAACAGTTGTTCTTGTGATGACAGAGAATCAGCATTAATCCTCTGTGTAATCATCTTCACCAGTTCCTTGTAACCATCCTCACAAGAAATCCTCATGGAAACCAACATTAATAAATTTAGCATTTTTTTATTTTCTCCATTATTTTTTTTATTTGTGGTGTCTTCTCCAACTCATATTAATGTCTTTTTATTTACTCTTTTGTGTTGATTTCATAATTTGTAAAATAGAAAGAACATTTAGTGAGCCAACTTTCTATCACTACGAGGCCTAAAGAGAATTTTAGATATACGCAATTTTATTTCGTATTCACGAGATTGTTTCATCATTTTTTCGTAGAAATAATGGTTTTCGGTATATTGAGAAAGAAAAACATTTCCACAATATTCATTAATAATATAGTGCATATACTGCATCGTAACTGGGTAAGAAACAAATTGATCTTCTTGAACACAAAGGGAATGCTCATTCAGAACTATAGATCACTACTCTCAATTTCACTAATAGCTTCTATTGATCTTTTGGGAAAGGGAAAACTCTATGCAAATGGCTCTCCACTCATGTTTTATTCGTAAATATGAAAAGATATTAAACAAGCCATTTTTCGGACAAGTAGTAACAGCATCCAACCCAAAATTAATTAAATTGTAACTAAATCTCGATCACTTAAATTTACCCTGACCTTGCATGAATTAAAAAACAGACTAATAAATCTATGAAATTCAAAGGAACGAAAGACTTGACCTACGAGCAATCTAAGACCCAATTGTGAGACCATGTAAGAACCATCAACCCAAAAATAATTGACACTGAATTGAGGCTACCACAACTAACTTAGGTTACTCTAATCTTTTTGTGTACAACGCAATCTGTCTTTACCACCTACAATGTCGATTCCTATCACAATATGATCGTTCTACATTATTTAAAGAGTAATGTTATTTAGACCTAAAACTCCTACTTAATTATGTGGGAGTTTTGGGTTTTGTAACTTTTACTGTTGAACTTTTTTTTTATATTGAGACCATCATTAAATTAACAAATTATATAAAAATTTTAAGTCCCAATATTATTACTCTTCTTTAAATAGCAAAGGTGCTTCAATGCATTCCAGTTGCCAAAGAGCAAAAAGTGCAAGTATTTTCAGGTTTTGAAGGGTTTTAGCTTTAAGGAGATTTTAGACTAAGACCCTTCCTTCTATGTCCCACTAGAATTTAACCAATTAAGCACTATTAAATACTACAGTTTCTTAAAACAAGCATCCCTTAATATCTGTTGATAAAGGACATGACAAAATGAGAGAGAGAGAGAGAGAGAGAGAGGGTAACAACTAACAAGTATACAAGAAAACAAAACAAGGCGGAGGATTCAAACATCCCTTTCTCATGGGCCTGCAGAATTCAGGCAGAAATTTACTTGTGAATAGAAACTTTGCCCCCACAATGAATTCATGATGTCATTTCCGTTCTGTCCCATGGGGCCCTTCCCTCCCTCTCACCAGAATTATTTCAGCACCTATACCACTCGCGTGACAGTTTGTTCAGATTTTCTGATGCTTTTGCCCAAAATTTTAGTTGGGTTTGTTCAAACTGAGAGAATGGAGCATTCTTATACAATTGATCTTACGGTAGAAATACAAATAGAAAGCTACAACTTAATGAGATTGAATTAAAATTCACACAAACCAAATAAAGATACAATAAAATCAATTTAGGATGAATATAAAAAACTTTTTTTTAGACATCAATTATAATAAAAGTAAATATAACATCCCCTCACAAATTACCGACTAATCATGACGCCTTCTAAAGAAGAAAAGGAAATAGGCACTGAAGCAATTCCTTTTTATTTCTTCACTTTATTTGACTAATTGATATGAACTAGATGTTATAAACATCATTATCTCTAGCTTAAAATGTTATTCAAAATGTTAATCAAAGGGTTACGGAAAACTAACCAGATTGTGCAGGAAGCCGATTCCATCTGCCCAAAAATGAAAAAACAAGCATGGTCAAAGCTGTTGACTTTGGCAACTGTTACAAGCCTGGTAAGCTGCCCAATGCCAAATGATATTCATCTGCATTACAATGTCAGCGATGCAGAATTCTCAAGTGGAGCAATGCTAGGGAAAGCTTCCTCGGGTTCCCGCTATGTGAGAAGTCTGGTACTGTGAACAAATTTTGTACCATGAGTTACAGCATCTATGTCCGACTCTTATGGGTACAAGAGAGAAATGGTTATCAATGATCTTGATTGTTTTGTCAATAAAAGCTCACCTTGAAATGTAGTCCTTCATTCGACATATGAGTTCCATGTGACTCCTTGCCTACACAGAAGAAACAGAAGATGAACCTAACGGAAAGTATCAGAGTTTGATCATCCATGTTCTTTCGGGTACAAGCATTAGGTCCAAAAGACAACTTGTTAAATAGATAATAACAATGGCCTATTGCTCAGATATTGCTATTTCTATATAATGCTGCAAGGCAGTTCATGTTGCCAACAGTAACAATAATGTGCAGTGAGTTGATAAAAAGAATTCAATCTTGAACAATACAAACAACATCAAGGAATCAGTGGGCTGAAATAACATGTAGAACAGTTTAAAAAAAGAACATGTAGAAGACTAAACAATGCAGATTATATGGATATCAAATTATCCCTACCAAAGTCCTTGTCCACAAGATTTAAAAAGAGTTTTTTAAGTTCTCTTTGAGGTTTTGTATCCCTATCCTCATCTTAGTCTGCAATCCATAAATCTTCCAATAAGAATATCTGTCTATCTTCTTCAAGTTTAAGAAATTCCAATTTCAAGTATTGCGCCAAAGGTTCTCAAACATCAATTCTATTGACAGAGAACACACGAACTTTCTAATTTAGCGTAGAGGGTTTAAGGTTCACTTCTCGGTGTTTATCAACACCATGTAGATGCTTCTAGAACCATTGCTGCAATTCCTTTCCACCAGCTTCTAACTTTTACGACGAAATCAAATGAATTGAGGATGAAAACATAGATTACAGGCCTTCCTTTTGCCTTGTTGGCTTTGGCATAGTTTACAGGCCTTCCGTTTGCAGTGTTTGCTTTGTTGGCTTTGACATATATTGTTATTTAGCAATTCTCAAATTCAGAACTTGCCTACAAAATTTATTATCTTTCGGGGTCTATTGTTGTTTTCCCCTGTTTTTACATTAGAGTTCATCCAGTAATTATGCTTTCAGTTTTAAAGTGAACTGCAGATCTTTGAATGCGAGCTTACTTGTGTACACTTGAGCCAAATTGGAGAATTCCAACAGGCTTCAAAATTGATCCAAGTCTTTTGGCCTCAATAAAGCTCATGAATCATGCAGACAATAAAGTTCCTCTGCCCCCAATCTATGCACCTCTCTTTATAGAGTTCTAGTCATCTTGTGGTTGAGCAGCAAAAAATGCTTTCCAGCAATTTGGAAGTGCTCCAGGTCCTTGGTTGAACTGGTAAACACTTAGGAATCATACCAATCAAAACAAACAACTAATATTACTTTGAAGTAATTCAGATCATTGAGTACTAATGCCTAAAAAGGGCAATTGGGAGCAGCAACAACACAACAGGAATAAAAAATTCCACAGTTTGCAGTTCCCCTCATTTCAAGTCATTCTATTTTTAACGTTCTGGAAATGTCCACAAATCACAGGAGCTTCACAAAAAAAAAGCAGAAGCATGACATTTTGAATTGTTATGCAATATCTGAGTGAAAGCAGAACTACATGAAAAGGACAATAAACAATAGTGACCATGACAACATCAGCAGATGACATAGACAATAATGAACATGACAAAAATCTTTCAAAAGACGCCAGTAATAAAATAGTTGCTTCTAGAAATCCAAATGAATAATAATACTCAAACAGAGAAATCCATATATGCCGCTCTGTAGTCAGGAGCATGTGGCGGTAGCTTCAGGTAGGCCATATTCTCCCACAGAAAAGACGTGTGGTGTATCCATCAATTTTTTATTAGAGACTGAGCATTCCCACCAAATTTGAGTTTACCAAACACATAATCTGAAACCAAATGGAAACAATGACCCATTACTTAACTATCAATTTTAGATGTAAACGCCCTCTTTGAAGAAATGTGCGCATGTGTTTCAGACCAGAGACAGTCACACGCAATAGTCTAACAAAAAGACACTAGCTACAGTGCTAACGACGCATAAAGACACTGGCCACAAGGCTTGTTAGGTTTAAATGCTCGGACCACACCACAAGCAATATGTACATCTAATACAAATAACTAAAACAGTTAGATTCATTATAGGGTTCCAGAATTTTAAAAATGCAGATTTTGCTCAACATGTTGGAACCAATCCATGGTGTACATGCTTGTCAGTGTCCATGCATGCGTTTGTCATTATTGCATGTTTGGCACAATAATTGATTGATATGATCAATCTTTCTGAATCAGACTAATTTAGCCAAAAAATGTACTTACGAATAGTTAGCCATTTTACCATTCTCACGGAGTTGGAAATCACCAATTCCTTGTTACACTTCATTGTAAACCGAACCACTCCAACACATTATTGAGCGAGGATATGGATGTACACCAGGAACAGCAGTGGCAAATACCGTTCCCTGATCAACAATAACAGTGCCTCCCCCAGTAAACCTTTTAATGACAGGAACATGATCCTGTAACACAGACCTAACTTCAAGAATAGTTGAAGGTTTGCTACATATGTCAAAGTTCAAACACATGCAACAACATAGAGAAAAATATAAAATTTGTGGGAAATGATTCATGTCCCAGCCACTGATGTAAATTCTAAAAGTTAAGTAAGCAGAATATCATCTCCTTCAGCCAGCCAATGTTTTTCAGTTTTTATGATAACTGGTTCAAGTTGGAAGTCATTATAACCCAATAAATGACATTTAGATAAACCATCCCTGCAAAAAACTATATTAAGTTGAAATTGACTATAATTAATTACCTACTCTCATTTTAGATGACAATGAAACCATTAAAGTTTCGTTTACAACAGAAGATTATAGCACATAATTTGAGTCTTAATTCCCAAACTTTTCAATCTCAGATTGAATTTATTAATTATGCATCAATTGACACAGACTGGCACCAAATTAAGCGTTGTATATGTTACTTCTCCTTGGTCAAAGCAGTTAAAGTAACACAAGCTACAGCATCACAACAGCCACCACAAAATGAAAGAGCCCTCGACAACACCAGAGAAGAAAGGTTTGCAATCAAAACCGTAAAATCATACTTGAAATAAGCATAACTCATTTACCCAGACAGCCCCATGACAATGGTTGCGGCATTTGTTCCGTCATTTATCATGCATCAATTATCTGAAGAGGCCCGTAGCAGCTGTTGCTCCAAACGTAATTGTTGTAATATGGGTATTCCCTTAACTAGCAAAATTCATCAATGGAAGCCTCACCTTTCTATCATGTGGAATGGTCATGGTCCCTGTCATGTTTGACAAACATACCCTTCTTCTACAATGAAAACAAACAATATTGGAAATGGTTGGCAAATACACGTGAAGTCCAGTGGAAAGTACAGGAACATAAAAATGTATAAAATAGAACAGATAATCTACTTTTCTATATCCATAGACAAACAAGTCCGACTATATTTTAGTAAGACAACAAAATTCTACTTTTGCTATTTAATTCTAGTTCAACGGAAAATTACGATGCTTAACTACCAAAGATAACTTATATGACATCAAATAAAGGTCATAGATATACTAGCCTCTTAGACGTGCTTCACATGCGATCATTTGATTGCAAGCTACACAAGAGAATACGCCAAATGTGACTCAAGTTGAACAATCAAAATGTACACAGTATTTTGTTGCTCTCTTTACTCCCAATATATCTCATTACTATCATGCATACTAGAAAAATGCATACAAGATTAAGAAGGCAATATCTGTATGCATAATAGATCTTAAGTACCACATAGTTATAAAAAAGATGAAATAGAGAATCAACAGTACTTAAAGGATATATAGAGATTTAAAATTATTTTTGAATTCTGAGTACAAATTAGGTCACAATATTAGAAATTTAAGGTTCCGCTCTCCTTTCCGAGCAGTTCACAAATCTTGAAGTTAAAACACAGTTCTTCGTCAAACAAGTTTTGTAGCCTAAGGTGGTGTTTGGATGGTGGGATTTAGAGGGATTATAGATGGGATTGGGTTAAAATCCTGGAATAGCCCACTTAATCCCAAGTTTGGTTGGAAAAATTGGGCTGGACTCCTCTTTGGGATTGAATTAATCGGCAGGCTCCTCGGTGGACTAGTATCCAACTCACATGAGATTATCATAACCCATGTTAATGGAAGGATTCAAATCCATGTGATGGGATACATGACCAAATTACATTTTACACCCTGATGTCCAGTTGCCCCTCGTACTCTCTCCATCTTCTCTCTCTCCAGCGCTACCCAACCACTACATAGCCACACCACCACATCCCACCCAGCCTTACCCATCTCACCGTCCTCTGACTCTCTCTCCTCCGTATCTCTCCATCGCTGCCCAGGTGCCATTGTCTCAATCGAAGAAAACTGCCGACGGCTCCCAGCTCCCAAACGGTCAAGTAAGTCTCTCTCTCTCTCTCACTAGGATGAGGATCCAGATCCAAATCCTAATTTGATTAAGGTTAGGTTAATTGATTGCGAATAAGATGATTGTTTCCTTTTTTATTCTTCTATAATTTTTGAATTTCTGATTTGAGTTTCCAGTTGTGCTTGAGTTTCTTTTTTCTTTCTATGATGTTCCTTTTTTCTTCGAGTCTCTGATCTGCCTTGCCCTCATTTGGCAGAGTTGCAACCTTCTAATACACCTTGGTTACTAGTTGCTGATTTTAATACCATTGTCTCATATCACTTTTATAAATTCTTTTGGATTAAAAGGCTGCGGTTACTTTGGTTCTACATATACATGGTGCAACAATCAACAAGGTATAAGTCGTATGTGGCAGAGGATTGATAGAGCATTAGTTAGTGTCCACTGGAATGAAATGTTTGCTAATTCAGAGATAGAGCATGTGGGGAAAGGGCAATCTGATCATTGCCCCTTGATATGCAAATTTTTAGAGGTAGCTGGTCCAAGAAATTGAGGTTGAAGGGGAAATTGAGGTTGCCCCTTGATCATTGCCTCAATTTGTTGTTTGCTGAAATTGAGGTTCAAGGGGATATTCAGATACACCTACATAGGCATTGTCAAAAGTAAAGAAGGATCTAGAGAGAATTAATGAGGACTGAGACCATCCACTTTTTCATGGTTTGTGGAGAAAGGTCCTACTTCGTATAGCTTGTCACTTGGGTTCATTATGTTGGCAATGGGTCTCACATTGGAGCTTAGAGATTTTGTCAATTTGGTCATGCAAAAGCCTCTTGAAGTGAGTTTATAGCCAGATCAGTATGGTTTTATGGATCAATTAAGAAATGAACTGTTTGTTTTTGTTGGGCATAATGCATTTAATTGCAATGTGATTTAGATTCTACTTGAAATTGAAAAATGATTATGCTTGTATTTTGGAGTCAATCTTAAGAAAATTGCCAAATATTTTCAGTTGGATAGATCCCACATATGGTTGCAATTGGATTTTAAAATGCAATTTAGTTACTTGATAGAGCTTAGAACAATGTTGCAATTCGTCCACCTTCTGATATTATCTTTGTGAATAGTGAATACATGTGAACAATTGACAATGTGGCTGTATAGAATGATTTATCAAAATTATTTTGGTCAGTTTCCTTTTCGTTTATTGCACATTCTTTACTTTGTCCAATTTGCTTTTCTAGAACTCCTAGTTCCCCAATTTCAATAGATTGTGACACATTCTTTGATTTGTGTGGCTTTTGAGGGAGATTGGATATTGGGATGGTTTGATGTTGTGGACTGGTGCTGATCTGTGTGGTCAAATGCTTGATGGTTTGAAGGCAGCCTATGGTCTCTCCAAAGCATTCTGTGCTGATGCTGAGTTGCAGATTTCTGATAGAGGTTCCAAAGCATTTTTCTGATAGGCTGCAGTTCTGCTGGGTGCTATGGAATATGTGTCTGGGCAGTAAGGCCTCCTGTTCCAGTGCTTTGTCTGCTGTTCTGGTAGGCTGCTGTTCTGGGCAGGAGTTCCTATGTTCCAGACTCTGAAGTTGCAACAACTGATCTGTGAGGACAAATGCTGATCAGTGAGGATCTAAATACAATGACTGTGCAGAATTGTATTTCTTTGTACAAATTACAAGTTTTGATTTGTTAAAACAGTTACTATTTCTTAATAGCTTCTGTTTCTGCTTCTTGTAATTTTGGATTTTAATAAATAAAATTTTCTCTAGATTTTCCCTAATCAGTCCTCTGTCTCTCTTGATGGCTTTTAACACATTCTCATATGTGTTAACAATGCGTCTAAGGTCAGGGATGTCCATTGATTTTACACTTGACACCATGGTTATTTTTTTTTTAACGGTCAAGAATGTTCATACAAAATTTAAACAATTAAGTTTTATTTTTAAACATATAACTTCGGCTTTTCTATAAATAAACAAATAACGACTTAGGCTTGAGTAATATCAACATGAGTATTGTTTTTGTGTTGGAATTTTTTTTTTCATGATGCATATAATTTTTGTGATTAAAAGTGTATTGTACAAATTTAATTAAATAACTAAACAAATTATTTATTGGTATACTTTGTAAAAATGAGTAATTTATTATTTCACAATATTTTGTTGTAAAAAAAACAATACTAATGGATTGAACTTTTTTTTTTTCATTCCATTCCAAACATGGTATAAGATTGGATTACATTGTTTACACAAGGGTGAAATGATCATTTTAGCATACTTTATCTCCACATGTTAATGGGGCCCACATAACAAATAAATCCTATCCAAAACTGGGATAGGATTTGAATTCCATTTTTATAATCCTCTAATCCGAATCACTTTGCACTGGATTGGATTGGGTTCGGATTCAAATCTAATCAAATTCAATCCTCCCATGGTGAACCAAACACCACCTAAGAAAATTATTTCCTCTGTACATAACCAACACAACGCTCTCTGAACACACACTCCGTAGTGTAACTACTACTTGAATTGCTACTGCAGAAAACTTGTTTTGAAAGAGAAATTGTTGCTAACCGCAGGTCACAATGTGATTATCATCTCAAACTAATTTGCATTAATCCTTTCATTCTTCCCTCAATAACAAGATTCGACGCAGATAGTCACGTCACTTTTTACTCTTGCCCTGTCCAACCTCATCACCAGTTTGAAGCATTTCTCTATTGTTCTATCTACCTAGAAGTAGGGGTGTTCACCCAACCCTACGGGTAG
>CM042190.1:31989467-32010598 GCA_023539305.1 Ilex asprella
CGCAATTACATTTGCAGAAGTTCAACTGATCCAATTCCTACTCTATAATTTCCCTTTCTCCCACCAATAAAGAATTATAGGTTTCAATAGTTCCTAACCAAAAATTGGGGCTTCACAAGAGAAGAAATAAAACAAAACTTCACCTAAAACAGAGCCGCTGTTACACTACGCGAGAGAGACCAGAAGACTAACTCACAGCAGAGAACAGCGGCGGTGGTGCTCCGAATCCGAAGCTCCACTTAGGATTCGGATGGTTGTGTGTATGCTTGAGAGATGAAGTCAGAGAGAGAGAGAGAGAGATGCCACGAGCAGAGAGAATTTCACAGCATAACAAGAAAGAAACGGCAGAGAGAGCTTACCAGAAAGAAAGCTTGAAAATAAATTCTATTTGAGGCTACGATACTCGTTTTTCTGGTTTTCTATATCGTAACTCCGACGAGAACTGAGGAACCAATAGAGAGGAGGAAGAGATGAGGATCAAAATCAATATGGATTGTTCGCGTTCGGATCATGTAATAAATTATTAAATCCAACTTGATTATTCCAATTAATTGTAGGGCAAGTTATCTTACTTTAATTCAAAGGGAATCGTTATAATTTTTTTTAAAGACATGATTGATCCTGCATTTTTTTGTGATGGATCATAAGTATTTCTGATCAATTATGATATTTTTTTAAGGAATTATATATATATATTTTTTAAATCATAACATTATGGTACAAAATAGTAATAGATGATATTAAAAAAAAAAAGCAAAATTCAATTTATCCCCTTAGAATGTGTTTGACAAATCATGGATAGACTAGACTGACTTGAATTTAAATCCCAAATCAGTCCAGTGAAATCCCAATGGGCCGAATATGTTAGGGGGATAAAAGAAATTGAGTTATCTAATCCCAAGTTTGGATAGTGCATTATGATGTGGTTGGAATATGGATAAATTTTAATTTTTTATTAAATATCTAATACCTTTGACTTAAATCGACCATTTTACCCTTGAATCCTATCCAATTCTAACTCCTGTTTGGCTTGAAAATTGTTGGTTAACAATTTAATATTGTAAAATATTTAAGAATGTTTATGTATTCACCAAATACTTGTTATTACACGTTGATTTTATAATATACTTACAAAGAAAAAAAAGATCTCAAAGTAGAGACTCTATCTCTCTGTGATGACAATATGCTGGGTCAAAAAGAGAAAAAAAAAACATAGTGCAACCTAGTTTAAAAAATTGGACCAAAAAAAATTATAGATAACAGATGGCTCTTGTCCTCAGTTGAAACCAAGAATTTTTTTTTAAAAAAACATCCCCTGAATTTTTTCTTGCTGATACTCAAGAGTAGCAAAGGAAAAGAATTATTTTTCTGTTGTGCTCCCAAGTGTACTCAAGAGCACAACAGAAAAAGAATTAAACAATGAAAGAGTTTTTTATAATAATGTTCACCATTTGCTGCTCACCCATCCACCAAAAAAACCCACATTTGCTAATTTTCTTCTTTTTTCCCCTACAATTAACTTGCTGAAAATGGCCTCCCTTGGGGGGGGGGGCTAATTGAAGGGGGGAGACACAGAGGAGAGGAAAAAAATAGTAAATAAATATATTTTTAATGGTAACAAAAATTTTCCAATGGCCATTGTCGAACATGGCCTAGCTGTCGGCATTACAAAGATACAGAGAGAGAGAGAGAGAGGGATCCTCCACCCAGTGAGCTCCTCGAGTGAGATATAGAGACGCTGAACCGTTGTAACAGATGGCAAACAAAGACAACCATAATAGGCAAAGAAAGGGAGATAAGGGAGGGAAATAGAGAAAGAGAGAGAGAGAGAGAGAGAGAGAGAGAGAAATATCTTTGGGCATGTGAGGGGGCACCGGTTGGCGTTATTCGCAAGAAGGGGGAACAGTGGGGTGAAATAGAGAGAAAAAGGGATAAAAACCCTAGCTAAATTACTGTATATGGGTGTTTTGGTAATTTCATGACATATCCTTTTGATGGGCTAAGAAATCCCAAAGTTCAAGTGGGTTAAAGAAATCCAGGTTAGACGCGATATCAGACTTCAAAACCTACGGCCCGATTTTTTAAACCCAACGATTATCCGGTGCAAATTTGAGTTGCCAAATCAAGGATAAGTGGGTCTCCAGACAATCTTAACCCACTCCCCTTTCTTATTCCATCAAATCTGGTGATCCAAACACACCCTTATAGTTTGGTTGTTTTGCACATGACTCTTTTATGATTTAGAAATTAGTACATTTATGTTTTTGGATCGATACACACAATTAACACTGTAAATAAAAGTGTTAAAATGACTTTAGTACCCTCAACTATTCATCATCTTCTTCCTCCCTCTTAATTGTTGCCTAATTTTTTGAAAAAACAACCAACCACCCAACTTTACAATCTTTTCTCTCTCTTCACAAAGCACCAAACTTCCTCAAATCAATGTCAATACCCTCCACTCTAAACCTAGTTTTAAACCCCACAGACTTGTTTGCTTAAATAGCCCCCATGACCCACGAATTTAAGATTAAATGTGGTCACAAACTCCTTTTAACAAGTTATGTACATATCAGATTTTTTTAACATTTGGGCCAACTTTATCCCTTAATTTCTCCCTCATTTCTCAACCTTTTTGGGTGATTCAAATATCTAAATTTAATCTATTTCTACCATTTTTCCAACCATGTATTTGGTTTATCCAGATCATGCACAATGTAAGTGGAAATCAAGCTCCAAAGTGATGGGTTCATCATTTTAAAAAATTGTCACGATTTTTAATTCCAATTTTCACCTACCAAATCTCATTCTTTATCGATTCTAACTTCAAAAATGTATTCATTGACCCTAAAAAAATGGTGGATTAGAACCCCCCTTCACCTCCGAAACTTGAAATTTTAAATGCCCAAAAATTCAAGTTTCAAGCTTAAATAAGAGTTTGAATTTTCTCTCACTATACACCACAACCACTAAAGAAACCCTGTACTCGAATACAAATATGAATATTGAACCAAAAAAATTGCACAAGACAAGAAACAAATGCATGATGTGGAACGTTGAATATTCTACCTAGTGCTTGTGAGGGTTATTGCATACACAGGAATATCATTTCTGTATATGGACGCCATGTACTTCCTCATTTGTATTTATCCTTCATGCAACCATCTTAAATATGCTATGAACGAGGAGAGGAGATGAGAGTTTAAATTGACAGGGGATTCGCCATCTTAAATAATGGAAATATAATTTGGCTTGGAAGGATACATTCTCGTTGGCTAAGAACTTGCAATGCAACTTCATATGCAACAAGAAGACCAAAAAAAAAAAATACAAGAACCCAATAATTTTTTGACCAAAGAGACTGCTGTAAGCTAGTGAACTACAAGAGAAAAAAATATATGAATTTAATTGCTCAGGAAGATGAAGATTGAAGAAAGGGTATTATTGTATTTTTATTATGTCTATTTTTGGAAGAAAACACATTTTGTTATGTCAAACCTCCTAACAGGCGGGTGTATGTCACTGATGGTCTAATCTAACAAAAAAAACTAACGGTTGCATTTTAGTCCAAACGTATAAGGGATAATGGGCTGATTTCCAAATTATAGAGGGATCATGTGCAAAACACCCAAATCACAAGGGGGTAAATTGAATTTTCCCCTAAAAAAAATTAGATACCATTGAGTTTGCCTAATTGAAAATATTTTGAAATTGTCTACAATGTCTAAACTCTAATTAATTGAACTAATACATCATAATTTAGATTGATAGTATTTTGTATAATGTAGAAGGGCAAACAGTTGCAATAACATTTTAAAGAAGTCATCCTTGGGCAATGTGTGTATTGGTGCTTTTTGTTACTTACGAAGATGAGTGAAAGAAAAATCCTCAAAAAAACTAATTTTCAAAATCGAAAGAGTAAAATGTTAATTGAATCTATCATATTTGACTCAGTTGTGATTGATAAAGTTCGATTGTCAAGCGTATCACTTCATTTAGGTTCAAATTCGTAGAAACATATGGATATTTCGAGTAGAATTCGTGTTTAATTTTTTAACAAAAACTTTTAAAAATTAAATTATAAAATTCAATAAGCATGATGTGTGGCAGAGAATGAGTTAAGTATACTACCAATTTCCAAACAAAAATAAGGTAAAATTCATTTTGCTCCTTAAAAGGTATAAAAACTCTTAGTTTACCTTCTAAATAATTAATTTTTTTGTATTACTCTTTTAAAGAAATAAAAATATTACAATGTGATCTACTGTCTTATTTGTTTAGTGGTCTGTTTGTTTTGTAATTCTTAATTGATTGATTTGACGCAAAAAAGATGAAACACCAAATATAAATAAAACGGTAGACCACATTATAACATTTTTATTTTTTTGAGGAGGCAATATAAAAAAATTAATTATTCAAGATAAATTGAGAATTTTCGTATCATTGAGCTAGCAAAATAGGATTTTCTCCAAAAATAATACAAATAATAATAAGCCATGTGTACAATTTGTATTCATGAATTTCCATTTTTTCAACAAGAATAATAATTCAGCAAAAGCTGTTCTCCATAAGTTTTACAAACTCATTGAAATCTATCCTATCATCACCATTTTCGTCGAACACCCTGATCATCCTCCTACAGTTCTCCACCACCAATCCTTCCTTCAACCCCAAAGCACACAGAATTCTCTGCAACTCTCTCTCATCAATAAACCCATCTCCGTTCTCATCAAACACATCGAAAGCTTCTTTCACCTCTTCCAAGCTCGGCTCCTTCTCTTCGAACAGGTTCGAAAGATCATCGGGACCCAACTTCTCCTGAATCTTCTCACCCTCAGGGTGGCAACAAATCCCCAACTTTCCCATCACCATCTCCACCTCTTCCCTGCAAAAACCTTCTATATTTCCACTGAAGCAGGGTTGCACATTTGAAGATTCAAAATCTTGCCTTTTCTTCGGAGTCTGAACTTCCGAATCGTCAACTAAGGCAAGTTGAGATTGGAGAGAAGACTGATGATTTGATAGAAATTCAAAAATTCTTACGACCCAATTGAAAATCAATGGCAGAAATAAAAAATCAACTAATCCAAGCATCAGGCAAAAAAATGGGATGGTGTCTTGTGGTATCTTCTCTGTTGGGAATTGATTCAAATGGCTCAGAATCATGGCTTATGACGTTCAATTCCTTGCTGTGAAACAGAAAAGTTTGTCAGTTCTCTAAACAAAATGGACAAAGTAGAAAGAGATTTGATTTGCATGGAATGATAAATGAGGAATGGAGGTGTTTATATGGAACAAGAGAAAACGGTTTTAGGAAAGAGAACGGAAAAGTTCAGCTTTCAAAGAAGGTGTAGAAAGCACCGGAGACTAGTCTATGGAAGAAGGAAGCAAGAAGATGCAGAATTGTGAACTAATGAACACGCCAGGTGAAAGAGGTGTGGGGGCAGGCGGCCTGCTTTTCTTATTTCTGTTTGGTTTTTGTGGGGTCTTTCTTGGAATATATGCAAATTGTTGGGCCAGTTGACTATGAGACAATAACAAAAGTTACCTTGAAGTTTCTTGAAAGTAGGCAAAGTATTCGTGGAATCGTAGCAGCCCATTTCTCACTCATACCATGCATTTTCCACGCGGTGGCTTATTTTTGGGATATTCTGACCTCAAAACCTTAAAACACTCTGTACTTTCTTCAACAAGAACTTGGAAATATACAGCGTAATTGAGCGGTAAGTGATCAAGTTATTCTCAGAAAATGCAAAAAACAAGAACTAGAGGATAATACTATAGAGACATAATTTGAGGATTTAATGATGTGATTTCATTATAATCAATGGAGTAGTTGTGAATTTCAATGTTAGATGGAATCCACTACCGATTCAATGAGAAATACCATGTATCTCAAATTTACAACCCAAATTTGCATCCTAAATGAAGAGGAACCGTTTGATGAATGAGTCTCATCAATTTTTTAAAATGGAATTCACTGATCCAATGATCATCTTTTATTTGAGATGCAAATCTGGGTTACAGATTTGAGTTACATAATATTGTTCCGATTCAATAGTTAAATTGAATTAAATCCTCAAATTATATTTAAATAACATTTTTTAAAATTTTATTACACCAAATATTTTTGTATAATGCTTGATATTAATTTTTTGGTTGGGGGCAGTGACAACACATCTTTAATTAATATAGGAAACAAAGCGAAATATAATTGATTAGACTGCGGCACATTAGGATAGTAATCAAGTCATGTCGGGTTATAATTACATCATATTAATTCTCATCAATCCTAACCTGATATCTATTTAATTAAGTGTATCTAATATCTTTACACAAACCTAAAATGTTCGATAATTATAAGTTGTAAATAGAAATTCCACACTTGAATGTCTTTCTCTATCAACTAAACCGGTCACTCATAGGTTAAGAGATTAGCCTAGTGACAGCTAGACCACAAAGGCATAGGTGAGGAGAGAAAAATAAGTTTCATTGCCTTGTTTTGCAGTAATATCTTATCAAGTCTTATGCACCACCACCAAGTGTAAAAGCGGATTTGCACAGGCCAAATAATATTCTGTCGTTGTTTAGCCTAACGCAATATCACAAACAATATAAAAGACATAATGTTAACCAATAGAATCACAGGATAATTTAGAGTCAAAAATCTTAAAGCCAAACATCGCCTAAAAAGGGTTAGCTTCGATTATAGTAATAGAATCCAATGTTCCTGGACTTTCTATCAGTTTGTTGATGACAAAGTTTTTTTTTTTTTTGAACATGGTTGATGACAAAGTTCAAACATAAAATTTTCCTCCTATAATTTTTGAAAGTTGAATTGGATTGAGTCTTGGTGTTGGTGGGTCGGTGGCTGGTCTTTTGAGCCCAAATGACTTTAAAATTTGTAGTCTAGTCTACAATATCTAAACCACGCGTATTTAATTAAGAATCTTTTGAAAATCGGTACACTAAATTATACATAATTTTTAAAAGTCACCAATTCACTAATAAAAACGGGCCTAAATGTCGGGTCAGACCTATTGGGTTACTAATCAGAGCATTCGACCTTAGATTGGGCCAGGTTTGGATGGCAGTGGCACCCATCCCCTAGGTTAATATAAGATTTTGTGGTTTAAGCTCTTTGCAGTTCATTTCTGAAACCTACATGTAACTATTATTGTTCTCATTGTTGTGCTTATCTATAACAGGTGTTAAGCTAGATATCAATTTTGCAGTCTACCCTATATTATTATTTCATAATTACAAATTTTTGTTAATTTTACGGTGACCTCCTGACTTGGATCTAGATCCTCTCTAATACACTTCACTTTTAATTTCTTTGTTGACACATCATTCACCATTAATGAGTGAAGAACCATGTTATGTACCTGTTTTCTATATATTTATTTTATGCAATATTAGAGGGAAGGAGTTAGTTAATTGCAGAATATGTAGTAGTGGGTTAGTGGTTTGATATTGGAGAGATTTTTAAGGTGGTTAGTTAGATAGTGGAGTTATGGGTTAACTTAATTATTAACTTATTTTTTATCATCTTTGTATTATTACTCTTACTCCCGTCAGGATAAATATGCCCCCGTCCTCGTATTCGCCTACATATATAGGATATTTTAAGAAGTAAACATCTTTTTTAGTAACAGGGTCGAGGGAAAGAATAAAAAAAATAATTTCATTACATTTCTGGTCAGGAAGGGAGCCTACCACAAAAAATATTTTTTTTATTGGGGGCGATAGCTCTGAAAAGATTGATTGTCTATATTTTCTTTCATCTTGAGAGAAATACGACCGGGAGGAGCTAATTCAAATCCCTCCAGTAAAATAAGAACTGCCTCTATATTCAAAGCCCCTGCTTTACCATTAACAAGAATTTGTTTCAGTTGCACATCATAAGGAATTTGAGCAATTACTTCAAATACAGTATCAGAAAGTATTGCTTGTGGAACCGTTATCAGGAATCATGCACGGACTAATCATTCGTAAAAAAACAGGTACAAATAAATAGTTCTTACTGTTTTGACAATTGGTGCAACTTTCTTGTAAAGTTTTGGAGATAGGATCTTCTCGAATTGAACCATCAGAGGTTCTCCCCTCTTGAAGCGGGTCTTTTTTTCCCCTATTCTATTTTTAGTTTTATTTATATTTTCCCTAAAAGTATGCACATTACAATTTTTATGTAATATTAGAAGTAATTATTAGGAAGTTATTTTAGTGAGTGGTTTAGTGATAGCGTATTTTGTGGATAGTTTTCTAGGTGATTATTCAGATAGCGAAGTTATGCGTTATGCTAGTTATTAATATAGTTTTTATTATCTTGTATTTAAAAGTTTTTGTATTAATAAAATGGATATATTGAATATTTTGATAAACTTTCTTAAAAAATGTTGGAGATTAAGTTCTTATCAAATTAATCATAGGAGGTTTCTATCCCTTCGGAGTCAGTTTTTTTTTCCCAATTCTATTTTTAATTTATTTTCTAAATTTCTCAAAGTGTGCACGTAATAGACTCACTATTAATGAGCGAGAGACTCATTTATATATAATGAGTCCCATTTGAATGCATGACAGACGATGTACCAAAAAGAATTTTAAAAAATAAAATAATGCCGAATGGTGTGAAGAATTAATATTTTATTGATGTGCATCTATGGGAGTCGGTCTAATCGTCTCTTGATGCGTTGCTTCATTTCAGATTCATGGCATTTTGGGTATTTTTAAAAAATATTTCAGTCATCTTTTCATGAAAACCTTGAAAAAAGAAGTTTTCTTGTTACAATACCGTGTTGAAATCAAATTATTCATGTTTTGTACTATTCAATGTCCCATTTATTAATTGAATTAATTGACGCGAAAGAATATAGATTTGAGTGGTCTTGGACCAAACAATATACAATTGGACCACTTCCAATAGAGGTGCCATTGGGGTTTTGGAAAGGAGAAAAGTTATTCATGGGAACTAGAAAGGGAAAATTGATCCTTTATGGTCTGCATACCCGTAAAACAAAGAGGCTTTTGGCTCATGGACATCCCAAACCATTACAATTTTACACTTATGTGGAAAGTCTAGTTTCAATCAAGAATAAAAATTAGAATGCAGCATGATCGCTTGGTGAGCCAGCCTCTGCCCATTGACTGTAACATCTTTTCCTTTGGCTAGCTCATGGGGTCAACCTGATTTATATAGCTGAAACTTTTGCCAATTTGTATCCCATAATACATAATTTTTTTATAAATATATGCTTTTCCACTGTTTGAATGGTAGCATGTGAATCTTAGTTTTCACTTTGATTCTGCAAATTTGGATTAATCACATGGCGTCATAGTTAATTGATTGAAATATGATATGTGAGTTGGCGTATTGTTTTGATTGTTGTGGTTCGAAATTAGTTTTCTCGTAAACTTGGCTTCTGATGTTAATGCTCTCTTTCTCACCCTATAATCATTTTGTTTGATTGGTAACTTGAAATTCTAGTTTTGGTTACCTGTAGGATTAAATTACTGGGAATGAATTCACTATTGGTTGGACTTGGATAATTTGCTTCTGATTGATTAAATGGTTCCTCTATCATGGGCTTGGGATAGATTAAATTTTTTCTCAATTGGTTTGTTACATTTGCTTGATTTATTTTGGTTATTTATATTCCTTTTAGTTGTTTCATAAAAATTAAAGGATAAAGTATTGAATTGGAGTTAAGCATCATCAGACACAATAAAATATAAAATTTGAGCTCCAAAAAATCAATCTCATTATATTAAATAATATTTTTTTCTTTCCTTCATTTCTTTGTTTACATTATTCAAAATTTATTTTTACCTATTATTTTCTTAAAAATATTGACAAAATTTTCTCAAAATACGTAATTTGTTAAAATTTTTTCAACATATGTATACTATCGTGTATGGATAATATCTAAAATAAAAATTATGTTAAATTATAAATTAATCAAATATTAAACAATTAAGCATGTGATAGAAATGAATAATGAGATGGTTTTGGGGGGAAAATGTATAGGGAATAAAATTCAACTTAAAATTCAACATATTTAATTAGTTTTATATTTCTTTTTTTTAATGTTGCACGTACATGTTTGGTAATATATTAATAGCATCATTATAAATTAGTATAATTTATATAAAATAATGTTCAAAACAGGCTAATAGTAATTTCCAGCGTACATAACTCACAGAAGTAAACATGATCATGAAGCAATTACAACAAAATGAACATGAAAAACAAGGATGGAGATGGTATATAGAAGTGGAGTGAAGTGGGAAGAAGGCTACGTGTCGAAAAATGAACTTGGTGATTTTGATTTGGATTTGATTTTGGATTAATAATTTAATAAAAATACTTTACATGTAGCGCATTTCACGGGATGAAGAGTGAAGATATGGAACCAAAAATTTGTATTTTAGTATTATAATTAGGCTTGGCAAATTTAGACACGAATCCGACATGAATTTAGCAGGTTTGAGTGTAATTTTAACGAGTTTGAGTGGTTAACGGGCTAACTCGGCATACCCGTGAAATAAATGAACTGGTTTTGTGTTTAGCCCATAAACTCATTTCAACCCGTTAACAGTGGTACTATAATTTTTTTTTAAAAAAAAGTTAAGTCTCTGAGCATCTGTCTCATCTCACACCTCTCATCTCTTAGACTCGTTCAAATTTAGTAGTCATTTAATATTTTTTTTTCTTTATTTCTTTACTTAGTCATGATTTATCGTTATAGTAAACAAGTTAAACATGTATAATGTATAACAAGTTGATGATTTTTTGTGTGTACTCGAAATACTCTAACATTTTCCTTTATTTAGCGGGTGACACAAGTGTTATATCGGGTAACCCGCCTAATAACTGATTGGTGTAAAGGTGTGACAGGTAGACTCGTTTATATAAACGAATGGAGTATGGATGAATGATTTTTTGACACAAACCTTTTCCATCCGACACAAAACTGTTTCACTCGACACGATTGTTAGGCCTAATTATAACATGACTCAATGGGATTGAGTTCATTTGATAACCATTTGATTCACCGATAGTTTAATGGATATGTCCTCAAAGTAAGTTTATAAATTATGTCTTAATGACATTGCTCTTTTATTTTTATTTTTTCATGAGAAACTTGAAATTAAATAATAAAATCAAGTGTTTTATTCTTACTATCGAAATCATATTATTCATGTTTGATATTGAATGCCTCATTTATTATTTGTGTTGATAGAGCATGTAATTGTTTAATTCGTGTTGTGTAAGATATTGTATCATGTCATGGAGAAATTATTAACCCGTTAATTACTTCCTCACATCTCCCCCCTCCAAAAAAAAAAATACTTGATTTTTAAACTAAATTGAAACAAAAAAAAAAAAAAAATACTATGCACCCCAAATGGGAACTCAAATGAATAGGAAAGAGCGGATCTGGTTAAAAAAAGTTATTGATTCAATAATTCCTATTGACTAAATATCCGAGAAATGAGGCTCATGCTAAATATCTTACTAACTAAATGTCGGAGAAATCAGAAATGTAGCGCACGTTATGCAAGATCCTCGGCCAAAATAACTTCTGACTATATTTTTTTCTCCTTAAAAGGTCACCCTGCTCGGAGAAGAAGACAACAATGTCTAACTGAACAAACATTCCATATCTTTCAGCATGCATGGAAGCTCAATATTATTGTAGTGCGCAGAAGTAGAAGAAACATAATACACAATGGAGAGCTTTTACGTTGTTCCTGAAGATGTGCAGAATGAGATTCTTTCAAGGCTAACAGTGAAATCTTTATTGAGATTTAAGTGCGTCTGCAAATCATGGCATGTTTTGATCGAAAGCCAAACTTTCATAGATTTTCATCTTAGCAAGGCCGCTACAGAGGAAGATAATTGCCTTGTTTTGCATCGTCGGCGTGACCACAAAGAAGAGTATGTCGCCTCTGTACTTTGTACTCAGACATTAAGTTTGTTAGTCGATCTTGAATTCCCATATTTTGAGGATAACAAGATGGGTATATATATTGTGGGCTCAAGCAATGGCTTAGTCTGTTTATGTGATAATGGGCAAATGTTTGCAGTGCTTAACCCTGCTACTAGAGAATTCAAGGCTCTTCCAATACCCCCATCCCCTTCTTTGCTGCCTAATGAAGAATTTGATTTTAAATCTGCTGCGTTTGGTTACGACCCCATAACTAAGGACTACAAGGTCTTAAAAATTTCGTCCATCTTCATTCGCCATCGTTTAGACCACTACCTATTCCAAATATATACATTGGGTACTAATACATGGAGGGAAATCGATGCTGCCATGCCAGCTTATTTTGATGAGATGTATCCTGTGATCAATACATACAGGAAAGGAGTCCATCACTGGCCTGCTTATGAAGCTATCCTTTCATTCGATATAAATCGAGAAGTATTTGGAACAATAAAGCTGCCGACTCCTACACCACCTTGGCATAATCAAACACTCTCATTGTTGAATGGATCTCTTGCTACCATTATTTATCACCTTGAAGCTCAGTGTAAATGTTTTGACATATGGGTAATGAAAGAATATGGAGTTGAGTCATCTTGGACCAAACAATATACATTTGGACCACTTGCAATCGAGATGCCATTGGGATTTTGGAAAGGAGATAAGTTATTCATGGAAACTAGAAAAGGAAAATTGGTCCTATATGATCTGCATAGCCGTAAAATAAAGAGGCCTCTGGTTCATGGATATTTGAAACCATTTCAATTTTACACTTACGTGGAGAGCCTAGTTTCAATCAAGAATAAAAATCAGGATGTACCATGATCGCTTGGTCAACAAAACTCTACCCTTTTAATGTTACATCTTTTCTTTGACTTGGTTATGGGGTCAATTTGATTTAAAATGTAGTCTGACTTAAAATATTATTTCGACCTAAAATTTTTATCTAATAACTTGATTTATGAGAATCATTAGATCAATATCAAATTCTAATGTTTAATAAAGCTCACAATCAATTCAAATATCATAGTAAATTAAGTTAACAAATTATGTCAGTAAATTAAGTTTCAATAGCATTACTCTTCAAAAGACGCTATAATATAGTTTTGTCAATGAGCAATACTACTGTGATCAAATTTACTGAATTAATTTATTATAAATTTTTAATTGACTATGAATCCTATTAAACTTAACGTTCATCCAATTCCTATGAAGCCACCTTGTTTTTTTTTTTTTTTTTGAGAAAAAGGGTGGAAGGGGGCGACCATCGGCAGTTATCCCCCTGGGCGTGACCATAGGAGCTTCCACCCGCCACGGAATGTTCGGTTTGAGCCATAGCTACTGCCCGAAGAGGGCGAGTCCGTCACCGCAGCACCACCCGAGGCCCAACAGCACAGCAAGCGGACACCCAAGGCCTGGACACGAAGGGACGCCGTAGCACGCCTCGAACCAGAGACCTCAGGGCCAGGGACTTTCACCCATGACCGGCTGGCCATGAAGCCACCTTGTTGGAACTTGTAATCTTGTATCCATACTGCCTTCCTCTTCTCGCCTTTTTAGTTTGGCCATAAAGTGTACGTGGGTGGTAATATTATAAAAAATGCTACATCTACCCTTTAATTTCTTTTTTATTTCTATATTTTTCCATTGTCTACATGGCAGCCCACGAATCTTAATTTTCTTTTTGGACTCCAAGTAATTACCCGAACACCAAAATAGATAAACTGCAGGTTGTAGTCCTCAGAAATGACTAACAAACATCGCAAACACCCATGGCCGGATATCTCCTCGTATTGGATAAACATTACAACTACCAAAATTTGAAATTATTGTGTGAGAAAGGGCGGAAAAAAAAAAGGCACATTTAAACACACGAGAAATATATATTTATATATATAAACAGTAATCGTCACTTGTGAGAATTTAATTACAAATAATCCTAAACAGTCACCCAAACCAAACTACAGAAAGCATAACACCAAACACGTCATTGAACTTTATTGGAAGGTATATTCTAGCTTTGAAGTAGACTGAAATTCTGAATCTCCTTATCAGAATTCATCACTGTGAAGAAACCACAAAACGCAAAAACGTACGTGGATATAAATTAAAGAAAAAGAATGAAAAATTGAACAAAGAAGAAGGTGGAGAGACAAAATTACTTACTGCACTGCTGGAGAAGGTGACCGTGGAGGAGGTGGAGGTAGCTTAACGTTGTCGGTAGTACTGCCAGTGGGAAGGGGGATGAAGCGTTTTGAGGCTATATAATGATATTGGTATCGAACAAGTATTTTGGGACAATTTGTGAGCTTCTTTCCCTTGTCTAGGCAAAAGAAGACCTGGAACAATTGTTTTGCACCGCTTGGGTCTTGATTACATTCAAGTTGAGGAACATAATAAGTTCCTCTGTCGATGGCTTTTGCAATATTCTGGGCAGAATAAAAGTCCGAGAAAGAGGGTTTGATGCCTGTTAAAAAAAATTAGTACCAATCATAAAAAATTTTATATACATATAACAACATTCATGATATATGTGTGCATATATATCTATTTTGAAATTGTAAGCATGCTAACTGGTTCATTGAACTATATTATTAGATAGTACTAACCATGTGATATAATGATAAATAGATACAGAAAAAACTGAGAAACTAAATGGAACACCTTTGTCAACTAAGCTTTTGTCTACGTCAATTTGTTGCTTGAGGGTAAGGATCTCCTCGAAATATTGGAAGACACTCATTCCACTACATTTTCCATGCTTGTTCCATTGGTGCCTCCAGTGAATTTCATCACCACGATCCAATCCAGGCATGTCAACTTTCAATTGTTTTTCAATTGAGTTAGCTGCAAAATTATTTGATTGAATTGTATAAGATATTCAATGGAATAAGCTAAGAATAGACTTCAAACACATAATAAATAAATGAAAATAAAAATTTACACAGGAGATACAGTACCAAGCTGCGATCAAAAGCAGGTCCATTATCGCAATTGACGACAATATTTGACTTCGAGTCATAGCCCCATAAACCATGAATGGTGAACTGTTGTGGAATAGGAGTGTTGCATTGGGTGTTCTGGCAGAAAGTATTGGGCCAAACCAGTACAAGCTTGTATCCAAATATTGGATTCTCAATGGATGGTACAAGAAAGAACTCCAGCACAAGTAAGAAAAAGAGTTTTCTTCCCATGATGCTAAAGAAATGGAATTGGCGCAAGGAGATTGCCACCTCTCATGTTGTTTATATAGGCATTTGGCACCATGCGCGTGCACCTTCACATGCCAACTCCCAAACTAGTGAATGCATTCTTCTGGAAAAAAAAATGCATGCATTCTTCTGACTATGACCTAGGGTGAAAAGACACCAAGAATTGAAGTGGAACCAAGTGGTTGGGTCAATAAAATTCAGATCTTTATTTTTCATGAATAAGAAACAAACCCCATTTCCTCAACCAACAACACCCCTTCCCTCTTCCATTGGACCTGGATCAACATAATCCAACTCAGTCAGCACCTTTAATTATATTTTTCTTGATGGAAAAAATAAATTATTACTGTCTTGGACGACAACAATTGTGAATTCAAATGATACGCATAACTTAAATGAAATGAAAACCTCAAACAGGGCAGTTTTCTTGACGCCCAAGTTTCCATGACTTTTTTGCCAAATCCTAGGAATCAATGGTATTTTTGTAAGAAAACTAACCATGGAAAGAAACAGATTCTTAGAAAGGAATATATGGTGGTTGGAAATAATTATACTAAATCAAATACTCATAATGATATTACTAGAGCAATACATAATGAGAACTCATACTAGAAGAACCGCTATAAATTGACCCTTGGTTTCTTTTGTCATTCTTAGAAATCATTGAGCGGAGTAATTTTGATTTGCAGATTCTTAAAGATCGTTGTTCTCTGTGATTAACTTGAGATAATAAGCATAAAATTTATTTTATCTAAGTAATCTATTAAATATATTGATGGTTAAGAAGGTGCTAAATATGATAGTTTACTAAGCAAGTCAACACATAATCTTGTAATTATGTATTACCGACGCTAATAATATTCAAGTAGTAAGTATCCCAAGTGACATTTCTTCTTATCTCATGCTTAATTTATGAATATAAAACGCATTCATAGTTTTTATCAAATGTCAACTTTTCGTAGAATGAACTGAGTACATGTCTAACCTTTAACCTTCTTAATACAAAATAATAGTACCCAAATTTGAACTCCTAACCTGATTATATTAGACGAAAAAAATTCCCGAATCACATGCTAAAAAACATGGATGGAAAATTTTTTCAGGAAGTAAAAATTCCATTGATCAAAAGACTTTACGAGCTCAAAAAATTCACATAAACAAAAGAAGCTCATAACTGGTGAACAAACAGAAAAAGATCCAGCCCCATCTTCACCCCGAGAATTCTAAGGGAACTATAGGCCTTGTTAAACAACAGCTATTAAAGTGCCTTGATAAGCCAGCAGAGTGATAGTGCCTATAGTAGTTTTTCTTTTGGGATTGATTAGTTAGCAGTCCCTTTTTTGTGTGCCTATAAACCTAGCTTTAGGGTTGAGAGTCATAAAATGAAGGTAGAGGAAGAACCCCCCCCCCCAAAATTTGTCCAGCATGTCATGGCTGCAATATATAAACAATTGCCAAACCATGTGCATCCCAAAACCATTGCATTCTAAATCAACATCGATGACAACATCCACATCGATTCTAAATTTACGTTTGGACGTCAGTAAAAGCATGTGCTTGCACATTAATCTCCAAAAATGAATGTTGTTTCTTATGCCGTGGATTGGAAGCAGGTCGTAGGTACCACAAGAAGTCACCTTAGAACTGACAGAAAGTAAGTTGTTGTTTCCTTCATTTCTTTCTAGCTATTTGTTGTCTTGGGTCGAGCCTCACGCATATATCAGTAATTACACAGATACCCATCAAGAATTGGTCATAATAACACAACTTTACTTCAAAAAGGAACAAAAAGTATTACTAATTTCCTGCTACCGCCAAAGAAGTGTTTGCAAAGGATGTACCAATGAAGAAATTGGTTATGATATCTTGAATTTTCATTCAAAAAACACAAATATATTTCTAAGTTCCTGCTACCGCCAGACACCGGTTTGAAAATGTTGTAGACTTGTAGTAATGTAGCACTTGGTCATAATACCATTAACTGACGTCCAAAAAGGGACCAAATAAGGGTTTGAAAATAAAGTATGAATATGACGTTCACATCTCACATTTGGACAGCGAATGTGATAATTTACATCTCTATTTGTCATTAATATGAACAAAAAAATAGGGAACAAATCCTATTCCCCATGCACCCACCCAAAAAAAAAAAAGCAAAGAAAAAAGCGGAAAGAGTAAATATAGCAACCTTGAAATGACACGTAGAAAAATCTCAATTAGCCTTGTAGGGGTGGTTGAGTGAACAGGTATCCAGATTTTGTGTTGGTATTCGGCTCCGGATCAAAGTAATCCAACTCAATCATCACCCTTGATTCTGCTGTATTTTCCTAAGGGGAACAGAAACAAATATCAATGGTTGATTTGTGGAAGTGCAGTGTGTCTTTATAATCATACAACAATAATGAAAAGTAGAAAACCTCCAATAAAGCAGTAGCATTTTCTTCAAGCCCAGAAGTTTGCTTCACTTTTCTACCAAATCCTGTGATTTAAACTGTATATTCGTAAGAAAATCAACCATGGAAAGGAAGGATTCAAAGAAATATATATATATATATATATATATGGTTGTTGGCAATTACAGTACGAGAGAAAATGCTGATAATGATATTACCCTTGGAGAAAGAAAGAATCAGAAGAAGTGAAACAAGAAGAACCGCGAGAAATGAAGACCGACCCATGGTTTCTCTTGCTATTATCGGAAATGGGTTGTTTCTCAGATTTTGTAGATGGTATGATATAGTACAGACCAGAATCGGAAATCTAACAAAATTCTTGCAGTTTCTACGAAACCACCACGCCCTGGTATGTAGGACGGATGGAGACAGTGGGCACTCCCAAAATATAACCAGCTTTTGACGGGGTTTGAGTAATGGGGTGAGACGATGAGCCCGGTTAATTATCATAAAAAAAAAAAGGAGAATCCCAATTTTTAAAATCCCCAAAGATATAAGATTTTTTATTTTATACCCTAAAAAATTAAGATTTTTCACATTATATCTTCGATGTATTAAAAAATATTGTAATATGATCCTTTCATTAACTTCAATTATTTTTTTTGTTAAAAATCATATCATTAAAGTTGACGAAATGAGTAATGAAAATTAATAGAAGGATCATATTTTAAAACTTTTAATATGATGATAGTGCAATGAAAAAAATTAATCTTTAAAGATATAAAATAAAAAAACTTAAATATTTAGGGTTCAAAATGTAATTTGTCCTAAAAAAAAATTTTGCTTACGGAATCTATTATGTTTATGGCGGTTATCTAGCAGGAAGGTGTTTAAAATAAGAGGAATGATATTGAGACTTAATTTGTTAATCTAATTCACTATGATTTTTAGATTGATTGTGGACTCCATCAAATATTAGAACTTGATGTTAATCTAATGGTTTCAATAAAACTACGTCATTAAGTCAATTAATTATATCAAATTTTTAATGAAAATTAAGTCTCTTATTTGATTAACATTAAGTCTCTTATTTTTAGGTCAAAAATAAAGTTCAAAAAACTTAACCATTGGATTGACCTAAAAATAAGAGACTTAAATAATCTTCAGTCTGGAGTAAGGTCAATCAACTCCGCTGGATGCCTTCAAGTCTCGAGACTGAAGATTTAAGAGACTTAAATAATAAAAAAACTAGCTTCGGATGCTTCTTGGACTTGAAGGCATCTAGCGGAGTTGACATCATCTGCTTTTTTTTTTTTATATTGATCTGATTCACCTGCTTCACTCTTTGGATTTCAACATGCAAATATTTGTATTTTATTAATTTTTTATTTTTTATTTTCATATTTAATGTGATACCAAAAAAAATTTATGGTACCATAACTAGGGTGTTTATGGGCTGGATTGGCTTAAGGATTTTGTTATCCAACCCAAAAAAAATATGTCTAAAATATGATAGGCTTGATAGTTAGTTTGTTCGAACTTGAACTTGAACTTGAACTCAATACCCTTCAAAAGAGAGTTTGAGTTTGTTCTTAAACTCATTATTCGATCCAAAACTTGACCCATAACCCCATTAAAAAAAATTTGGCCCAAAAACCCATCCACCCAGCTTGCCTGCCATTCAAAGTTAAAAGTTTGGTGGTAATAATATGCCTTAAAAAAACAAGTGAGGTGCATAGTGATAGTGCACCATGCTCAATATATGCGTTTTTTTTTAAAAAAAAAAGTTACTAACTTTACCTCATGCTGTTACTGATTTTTTTTTTTTTGGTCAATTGTTCTTACTGATTTATTATTTACTTTGTATCCACTTTCGCTCTACGTTTAATTGAAAAATGTAATATACAAAAATTAAGTTGAAAACTTTTTAAATGAAATTGTATATATATTAAAAAAAACCCACCCAGCAGACTCATAAAAAAGGTCCGCCTAATGAGTTGCGGATTAGACTGTAAGTAGTTTACCCCTATTCGAAGTCCGACTAGGAAAAAATATTCAGTACAACGGTGATACCACGTGGTAAGGTGATGTGATATCACCAACTAATAATACTAAAACAAATAAGTACATAAACTCCACAAAAATTAATAACTAACCTGCCATGTAAGCAAATAATTTCCCACCCTCTTGCCATGTAAGTCCAAGTAAGGTTCACCTTTCCCATTTAGGGCTTTATTATTGGTTGGTGATACCATGTCATCAATTGTGACATGGTATTACCGTTGTATTCAATATTTACTCGTTCGACTAGACCCATCCGATAACTCGTCCGAATAAAAGTTTGAGCCTACTCTACTTAAACCCAATTGAAAAAAAATTATGCAGGCCTTGCCCGTCCGACTGTGGACACTCCTAACAATAACTTTATCCAGAGCCCGAGGGCATGTGGCAAATGTCTTTAACGAAATTGACAAACTAAAAAATATTACCATTTTGATTTTAACATATTTACCCATCTTTCTTACTTGTATTTGTTTGCAACCAAAATACCCAACGTTAGCTATTGTTTGTCCAATTTATTTATTTAGATCGAATCGAATTGTTTGATTGGAAATTCGGATTTTTTTCAACTTCCATTATGGATTGTAAAAACGAATATTCATACTAGGTATAAATTTTTTTGATTAAATTTGAATTTGGATTGGATGATATGGATCCAAATTCGATCACTTCACTAACCCATTGACCCTGAGTATCAGTTTGATCAATATAAAATAATTTAGAAAATATTAGTCAAATTACTTATAAATTATCTCAAACCCCTAGCCGTTGAACTTAAAAAAAGGGGGAAGGAAGTTGCGTTCGGACGTTGGTACATGAGTGTGCTTGCACATGAATCACCTCAAAAGAATGCCCATTTTATTTCAAGCAGGCACCACCCCGCACAAGTCACCTTGTATCTGGGATACAGTAGTTTGTTTTTTTACTTTCGATTTATTGTATTGTGAGCATTATCACTATTTAATATTAAATTAATAAATAATCAAGATGAACTTCACTTTTCTACCTGAGTAGTTACTATTAAACTTTGTGGAATTCATGATATATCATTGATTGTTTACACCACGTAATAATGCTGATATAGTATATTTGTTACATTAAAATATTAGTTATTTTTCATGCCTGAAAGCACAAAATAATAAAAAAAAATTAACATATTTGTATTTATACCTAAAATTAAATCACAAATATAGATGAGAGATAAAGAAATTTAATCACCGATTGTAGTGGTGGTGAACGAAAATGGTGATGATAGGAAATGGTGATGGTTGTGGTGGGTAAGGCGACGACAGTCGTGGGTGACAATAGTGATGATGGTGGTGGGTTTTGAATGACGATGATGATAGTGACAGTCATAAGTGGCAACGATAGTGGTGATGGATGTGGGTGATGGTGGTTGGCGGTGGTGGTAGTGGGACAACGACGGTAGTGGTAAACGACGAAGGGTGCTTATAGGCGATTGTGTGATGAGTAGT
>CM042190.1:32017691-32039567 GCA_023539305.1 Ilex asprella
TCTCATGGGGCGCCGCCCACCTCTCCACATCAAGTGGGCGTCGCCCACTCCCCTCCAATTGGGCGTCGCCCATATGAGGCCAAGTGGACATCTTTCACTTTGGCCCTCTCCTATCTTCTCTTCTCCTCCTCGTCTCCTCATTACTTCGAAACTCAAGTCCAAGGCTAAGCATGAGCACACTCCGCACCACAGTGACATCCGAGTAAATAGGAGCACGTGGAGGAAGGCTCAAGATACAAAGATCTCCAATCTTAATTCTACCTTCTAAAGAAGTCTACTCCTATCATAACTCTACTTACCAAAGAAGCTCACTCCTACCATATTTGTACTTACCAAATTAACGGGAGACTTCTCCCTCACGTCACCGCCTTGGTGAGCCTATATAATGTAAGCCCTCACTGTATAAAGGGCACGATGACTCTTGAGACACTACACTAGTTGCGATCAGCAAGCTCTCTACACTCCCTCTCTCTAGACTCATTGTAAACTCTCCGGAGTACTACCGTTGATCAATAAAACGCCTAAGGCCACCGTCGCCGTTCGAAGAGTGGACGTAGGTCATCCGAGACCGAACCACTATAAATCTCCAGTGCTGACCTGTATTTACTGTTTTGTCACTAATTACCATTGATTGCTCATTAATAACTCTTGTGACTATTGATCGCACACGAAAATGATTTTGTGCATCATCAGTTTTTATTACTTAAGTCCTTAACCCTCACATCACTAATAAACCAACCTTACCGCTCTAAAAAACAATTTGCATGTCAGAAAAAAAAAATATGTGACTCATCCTTGTTCTCTTGTCAATTTCTCTATAAATTAATTTGTTTAGTTATACAACCCTACAAAATATTGGAGTTGATACCGTACAGGCTTTTATGACATTTATATGTATTTTTATTACATTTATGGATATTTTTATTATTATTGTGGTACCAAAAAAAATAAAAGAAAATAGTTACCATAATAGTGATAAAAATACTCACAAAATAAATAATTTTTTTTGTATATAAAAAAACGATAAAAATAGTTACCACAACAATGATAAAAATAGTTACCATAACAGTGGTAAAAATACCCACAAAATAGATAATTTTTTGTTTGCATCCAAAAAAAAAAAGTGATAAAAATAGTTACCACAACAGTGATAAAAATATTCATAATAGTGGTAGAAATATTCACAAATAAAGTAAATCAACTATAAAAGTGATAAGTTTTTTAATTGTAAAATAACCCACAAAAATTATAAAAACACCCATTATAGTAAAATTTGGAGGTACGGTACCAAAGAAAAATTTAAAATACTGTACCTCAAAATTTTATTAATTTATAGACCTTATTATCTTATTGTACCTCTAAATTTTATTACTTTGTAGAACTAATTCTTTTGTAGAGCTAATTACTCAGTCCAATTTCTTTTTTCGATACCCTAATCAAGTACTAAATTATTATTTTTCCAACTACTTTTTGCAACCAAAGGTTAGACTTGTGAGCTCAACTTTTCTTGTTTCTAGTTCTTGTAATAATCATCATGGCATTGAAACATTTCACTATATTGCGTGGTTGAATATCATATGTGGACTTTCCTACTTCTTTTCATAATGCCTGCCCCATCTAAGGACTTTTGGTAATATAAGTCAACAACAAACAGCTTACGAAATAAGGTGGCAAATATGTCGTTATTTTCTTATTGCTTCTCTCTCATTTTCTAAGTTGAACAAGTCTGTATGGACTGTAGTCTGTACTCAGGTAAGAACAACAGGATATATATATATATAAACTAATATGCACCACACAGCGTTTTTCAAACCAGCGTCCTTCTCAAATTTCTAAATCGACAAGGTCAAAGGCCGGCCACTTGATGAAGACGATGATGATGATATCCACTTGATAATGATGATGATATAAACATCATCCACCATAGTTTTGTTGGTGGATTTTCACCTGCTTTTTTTGGTTTTGGCCCCCCCCGGGAGGGAGGGGGAGGGAGAGGAGGAGTGAAAATTGATCGGCTTATTATACTTTTTTTTGTAAGTATTTTTGATTCACTGTTTTTAAAATGAAAAATATTATTTATATTTAAATTAGATTTTATTTGTTGAATTAATACATTATATTTATTAAATTGTTAGCGAGTCTCGAATAATAGTGGAATCCACTATTAATTTAATGACTAAAAATAATAAACTCCACAAATAAAATCAACAAAATAAGGAGTAAGGACTTCAAAAACTTAATGCTCATACTCAAATACAATGGAAACAGTGTACTGAGGACATGAAAATATAAAATATACAATTTTAAAATAAACTGACTTTCTTTATTTTTATTTATTTTATTTTTGTTATGAAATGTCTAGATTTGTGCTGACTATTTCTTTTAACTCAACGACTACCGACCATGACTTGAATTATGTTAGAGCATGTCCCTAATCCCTAAGGGTGTGTTTGCTTTATTGAACCAAAATGAGGAGACATTATCATTATAATTAATCAAATGTCCAAATAGATGGATATGAAATGGACGAGTTTGTCCAATCTGACCATTCCTAATGCTGAAACCAAACATGTTCTGAAGGCACAAATATGACTAGTCCTTTGGGGGTGTGAAAAAAGGAATGAATCTGAGATTTCTAGGTTCCGACGGGTTAAGGGTTTGACTTTGTTTATCTGTTTCCTTTTATATTAAATCAGATTTCCATACAATATGTTCAAAATTTACCATTCGAATTTACGGTAATGGGTACTACTTCTCTTCTTATGAATGGCATTATGTGCAACTTTGGTCCCAATGAACAAGGAGGTTGGTGAACAGAATCCTAATGAAGATTTAGGCAGCCAATATTTTTGACAGGTTTTGTGGTTTTGCAACTGAATTATAGGAAACAAACAGAATGGTATTTTTTTTTTCTTTTTTCAATTAAAATCAAAGAAAATTATTGAAAGAAAAGGAAAAAAATCTCAAAAGTAGGCCCAGCCCTTTTCCTACTCTGTTCACTACAAAAGCAGCCAATCATTCAGAAATCATTCATGGTTAAATGTAAAGTCCAGTCCATCAGACCCATTCTACTTGAGCCCACGAAAACTCAAAGTGTCTTGCTTGCCGTGTGTGACCCTCCATAAAGAGGAGCCATTCAGAAGCGAGAACTTAAGACGGATTTTGATGACTTGAATAACTCTTACTTGTCGTCTCTGTTTCTTTATCTTCTCAAGCCGGCCATAAACCAGAACCAAACTCTGTCTCACACACATCCCCTCACCGTCTCTCCTTCAATCTGTACTCTTCTGTAATCTTCAATTCTCAGTCATTAATTCAAGCACACAGCGATGGACATTTAGTGTTGCGTTTTCTGTATTACACAAATTGACGAACACCCGGTAAAATTCAATCTTCGGTTGCACTTCACTCGTTCTTTTTCGATTTTCTGAAGGTGGTCCGATCTGAATTTGCGTTTAAATTCTTGGGTTTGATTTAGAATTTCGTTTAGATTGGTGAGTTTTCATTGAAGATTTGGTTTTCTTCTGGGTTGAATCCAAATGGTCTGTTTTCGTAGCTCAATTTCGGTTGACCAACACATCGTCATGGCCAAATCTGTGAACTCAACCGACCCGTGTTCCAAATTGAGGCAAATTAATCAAGTGCACAAGAATAAGAAGACATCCAACTCGCCAAATCATCTTAGTATTCCTTCTTGCCGACAATCTCGATCGGCTGTGATCGATGTGATAATCTTCATCGCTGTTATTGGTGCTTGTGGGTTTCTATTATATCCATCTATGAAGCTTGTGTTGTTCGAAACTGTAGAAATTGTTGAAGTAATTGTTTATGTGGTGAAAGATGAGATTTTTCAGGCTCCGATGATTTATGGGTGCTTAGGACTTAGCATTTTCTGTGCTGTGGTTGCTGTTTTTGCAGTCACAGTGTGTACAAGTGGGAAATGTGGGAAATCGGGTTGTCGTGGGCTTCAAAAGGCGGCTGAATTCGATATACAATTGGAGACAGAGGAACGTGTGAAGAGTAATCCAAATACCCTGGCAAGAGATGGTTTAAAGAAGGGTTTATTCGAATTGCCTCGCGATTACCATCGAGAATTGGAAGCAGAGCTTAAGAAGTTGGCACCACCTAATGGAAGAGCTGTTCTTATTTTTCGAGCAAGGTGTGGTTGTTCTGTTGGCAGAATGGAAGTTCCAGGCCCAAAGAAGCTTCGAAAGGTGAAGAAGTAGTTTTAATATGATTGCTGATTTTATACGTAGCATAATAAATACAGTAATAATCATAATGAATAGAGGACGGCCTTTTAGGGTTGATCTCCTCTGAATTATATAGTTTTCAGATAAAGAGTATGGCAATAAGTTGTAAGGATTATATATATGGTTATAGTGGGTATACCAGATTCCTTCTTGCATTTACTGTAGTCTATTGTGATATTTGCTCCTCTGAATTGCTGATTAATTATGTCTAAGGAGACGGTTTCGTTAATGTTGGGATAAATTTGCTCTTTAGGTTTTGAATTACTAAGATGTTGGTTTGTGCCTGGTTTTCAACCCTTGTCCAATGTTGTTCTCAGACATTATAATTCAAACTGAAACCTGAACTATGAGCTAGCTGTGCACAAGTTGAGCACATTATGAGAATTAAAACTACACACACCCTCAGCCCTCTCCTTTCATGCGGTTTCATGTGCGTTCCTATATGAAGCTTTGAGATGCTTTTGATTCATCATGAGGAAGAAAGTGTAAGGTCAGTCAATGAAGTAATGGAATTAATATTATGATAAATAACTATCCATGTATGAAGGCATAAAACAGCTCGCTCCAGGTGAACTTCGTATGCAAAATTCTCTAGGTCTTGACTCTCTAACTTTTGTACCTATCACTTGTCAGTAATGCTGCACCTATCTTAAACTCTTCTTGATTCCTACATATTATTCTCCCATATTAATTTTTGCTTGAATCCTAGTAAGTTTTCGAGAACTTATTTCTTTTAAGTTGAAAATGAAGTGCGACTATTAAGATTTTTACGACCTGCAGGGAGAGTAAGAATATGCTACAACAAGTGACTGGTATTGTTTGTTTGATTCTTTAAGTATGATTTGACGTTGTCTGTGATGAACTATTTGCCGGTTTCATGGTGATTCACTGCACTACGATTTTTTGACACTCATTCGGTGGAGATCGGCTCATTCTTTTAGTGTCATGAATCTGGCCCAGCTGGTCGATTCTCCTAACTGTGCTAACTAAGCCCTGAATATTTCCATGATCAGCAACCACAAACTGGTTCTTGGGTTGAAAGCAGTATTTTCAGTCACTTGATAAAGGTTCATTTTAATAGCTGGGTCTATCATTCACATCACATAAATGGATCAACTTCTTGACACAAAAATGTGTTCTATTGGTTTCTGTGTGACCGTGAGCCACAATGCTTATTTGTTTCCCATTGTCAAGTGACATTAGGATCTGCACGTCTCTTGGAGGAGTTACTACCTTATATCTGATGTGATTACGTTGTAAGCCTAAGATTTTGTATCCTGAATTCTTCCATTGGTTGGAGTAAGACCTGGTCTAACTTCTTCAAGACTATGCACAGTAGTTCACAAGACCCTCGACATTTTTGTCCATGCTCTTAGTATATGATCTTGTTCTGAACGAGGGGGTGAAATGAGAAAGCACTTCAAGATTTTTCTTTCATGGCCTGAGTATCTGTACCTTTGTGTTTTAAGCATGTCCACTGTGACTACGGTTCAGGAAACATTTCTTTGAACTATTCAAACATCGTGTTGTGGTGACAGATGGGATTTAAACATGTGTACTCAAACACAGTTTATAGGAAGGAAAATTTTATCATCCTCTAGTTGCAGACTTTTACTGATAAGATTGAAGCATGAAGAACATAGATAGTGATAGCAAAACAAGTGCAGATACGACATTTTCCTATGAATTAATCTAGGTGTGCGTAAGTGGGTCCAAACACTCCTGCTCGTTGAACCAAAAAATAAAAATAAAAAAAACATTTTCCTCTATCAGGATAGAACTGAGAGAAGCTAAAGTCGCTATCTTATACTCAATATCCCAATTTTGGAAAATTGGGGTTAACTAAAATCGAGTTTGTGCTTAATTTAATTGGTCATGATTTTCTGACTTAGATGTATTGTCTGTCTTGTTATTAATTGTTTATTCATCATAATAATGATATATCCAAAATCTAAAAAAGATAAGAAAAATTTGAGAAACAAGCAAAACTCTTGGCTATTTTGGTCAAGTGAAATATTGAAGAGTGCCTGTTCAACCTAAGAAGAGAAAGGAAACTTTTGAGGAAAAGAATTTTCATCATGAACCATGAATGGTTATAGCTACTATTATGAACTACAACTATTTTCCTATTTTCATTTCAAAAAAAAATTCGTCAACCTTTTTTTTGGCATACAACCCAAAAAGATAGAAAACTCTTCTAGAGCTTGGTATAAGCCAAGCTCTCTCGATTCGGCAACAAGAGTTAGTTATCGGGGCTCCTCGTTGAATTTTTTTCAAAGTTTGGCGACCAAGCACTCCTTATCATGTTCGCCACCGCCTTTCCCTTGTGCCCTGAAAATGGATTAGCATCTATATTGCCTTGAAGCTTAAGCTTATCTTCTAGTCAAAAATATACTTAAACACATAAAAGTCCATCGTGCTATGGACATACGAACGACAAAGAAAGGCTTCGCGTTCTCCAAGTGGTTGATCTTAACTTAGTGTGCTATCCGCTGCTTCATTTCGTATAGTGATAACACTTTTTTTTTTCTTAGCGCTCCGTCTCCCTTGTATAGTAAGTGGTACTTTCGTTGCACGTCTTTCTTTTATAGGGGTCTATTTTCTTTGACTTGACTCAACTTGACTCAGACGTAAATTGGACCGGTATGAAATTCTAATCGCACTTAATTTATGTTGTATCAAAATTTATTTAATTTATATTCATTCTATTTATAATCACTCAAAATCGGGTTATTGTTGCATTAGACTCGGTATTTAACATGTTCACATTGTGTCTAATAAAATTTGTGTAGAATTCTTAAATTCACCTGTTTATAACCAAATTTTAAGGGTGAATCAAAATATTATAAATTTTCAATGATTAATTTTTTCACATTATTTAATTAATATTATAAAATAATTGCAATGTAACTTTCACAATAACTTCCGTTGTCATTTTCGTCAAATCTCATTTAGTGTGAGAGGCACATAATCAATTTTATGGAAATTATAATACACATTAATGTAAGGACCGTATATTGTAGCAATTGTATGACATTGAGAGTGTAGTGTAAAAAAAAATTAATCTTTGAGGATACAATTAAGAATTTTAAAATCTTTCAAAAGAGCTCATGCCAGATCGCTAAACAAGCCACCGCTCTACCCAAAAACAAAGAGGAGCTGCTGAAATGTAATTCACTCTAAATTAATAAATTTAATGAAATTTGAACCTAAATTTGCTTATTCCATATCCATATCATGTCCAACATGTTGGCCAAAATGTTCAAATAAAGTATTCAAAGTAATCCAAAATCCATATAAGCAAATTGGTGATCACAAATTGAGTTATTAATCAAGTCGAGTTTAATCAAGTCGAGTTTTACGAACTTGAATCCAAGTTTGTCAAATTCATTTTAAATTCAACTTGTTTAGAAAACGAGTGAAGCTCAAGTAATTTTGACTATATTTATAAACGAAATGAGCTTTTCGAGCTCAAGCAGAATATTTTAGGCTCACTTTTTAAAAAAAACTTAAAAATTGTTCAAATTCGATCCATTTAAAACATGAGTTAAGCTAGAGTCGAATCATATCTGAACTGAGTCCAAATCTAAATAATTCGGCTCAATTAACGGTCCACAAATTATTGTTACTTGCAGATTTTATTTTTATCTAAATCTAGTTGGATTGTCATCATCAAAATAATTGACAGATATCCACCCCCCAAATAAATGGCAAGTTAAAAAAGAAGAAGAAATTAACAATTTTGTAACGAAAAAAAAATACTAACGATTTCCCCGTAAATTCAAAAACTTGAACAGCTGTGGTTCTATGTACTAACTTCATTAACTAAGAGGAATTCCAACAGGATAATTAAAGGAGGCTTGTTAGCTATTTTAAAATAATCAATTCATAATTTTTTGCTCTAACGAATTATCTACCTCACTCGGTATGGCTAGCTATTCGTCACAACAGAAGGCGTCGTCTCAATAGAAGGCTCAATCCACAGAAGACTCTCTCAACAAAAGACATCGTATTCATCACCAAACTTAGTCCACCACATCGTTTTCATCACAGGAACTTCATTGTTTGGTAGTCTCTCTCTCTCTCTCAGAAACTCCATCGTCTCAATTTGAGAACTCTTCACAGTTGGTGGTTCTCAGATTCTTAATCACAACTTGAGATTCTTTGGATTGGGTGGAAAAGATTAAGAACTAAGATAGTAAAACCCAAAAAAAAATCTAATAAAATCAAAAAAAAAAATCTAATAAAACCTTTCAAATTTGACGCATGTTCGACTTCAATGGAACTATGTGAAAAACTTCACAATCGATCTCACCACCGTTCAATTTTCTACTCTCACAACAACCATAACACATGCAACCATTTGTTTTGTATTTGAGCGGGAGCTTTCTGTGAAATTATAGTAATCAGTGATGAAAATTATTATTTTTTGTTTGTCGAAGATATTCATTCTGTGATTAATGAATTTATGTTTTGTAATCTGTGTTGCTGAATTCTTGATGTCGAGAGTGAATTGAAAGTTAGTTAAAATTAGTTGAAATAATTAGTTAAAATAAAGAGCGTAATTGAAGTTAATTTTAAAAAATAATTAGTTAAATTAAAAAATTAATATTTAAATATATTTTAAATAACTATTTTAGATAGTAAAACCGTAGATCTTCTAACAAACAAAACAATTAATCTCCCAAAACAGCAAATGGGAAAAAATATATCATTAAAAAAAATAAAACACTATCAAATATCAATAGTTGTCAACCTCCATATCTTGTGTTGATGGTCCATCTCCTTCACCCGCATCAGCCGAATTACTATCACCCGACTCACTTCTCTGACCCGGATTTGAATCTGAATTCGTATCCTCCCTAGTTCCAAAATGCTCAAAGTACATATGAACTTCAATATCTCCCACGCTTCTCCTACCCTCCTCATCGACATCACCGCCTTTCGTGTTACTCTCCACAGGCATCTCATACCTGCAAACCGGGCACGACCCGTGGATCCCCAACCACTTCTCAATACAACCCGAATGATACCTATGCTTACACGGCATCTCTTTAGCCTCCCTACCGACCTCATACTCCGTCAAACATATCGTACACTCTGCCCCTTCTTCCATCATTTTCACCACCGGCATCGCCTCTATCGAAGCCTTCGACGCTGGCAAAGGACCATCCTTATTTGCCAAATCATGAAATAACGGTTCCAAGAATTCTCCAAGACTGTTGATCATCGTAGTCAAGTTTGTCGACGGGCTTATAAACAAAATATTTTCTTGAGCGACGGTGTTTTGGCCTGCTCGTCGTCGTTGTTGTTGACGGTGGTCTTGTGATGGAGCAGCGGTGTCGAAGCCTAAAATCAAAGGGACGAGTACGATTCGTGTTCTGCGCGCTTCTTGAGAGGGCGGTGTAGACTCGGAAGACATCTCTGGTTCTTGTTCTGATGGAGCGGAGGACGTAGCTTCTTGATTACTACCTACTCACAGAAAGAATGAAGAACAAGATTAAGATTGAAATTGAAATTGAAATAGCTTCTCGATTATGATCGATTGAGAGTGAGAACGAACAAGACGATAGAAATTTCAGAACGGAATATAAAGAAGTTGAATAATGGGTAAGGAGAGGTATATATATGGAACGAGGGGGGGCGCAAGGAAGACGGTGGGAAAGCTCTGGAACAATTTGGAATTATTTCGGTAATCCTTGTTTGGTTGGGGAATTTACGGGTCTCAGAATATTCATATTGGGGTTAGTGGCGGGCGTTCGCCATAGAATGATGTGTTTCTGGAATGGCGATTGGATACTTGGATTACTTAATCCTTCCTTAATAAGGGCTGAGCTTTGGTTGGGCTAAGCTTGAAAACTGGCACTTAGTTGTTATTTTTGTATTTGTCAGAGTGACTATGTGTAAATAACGTGTGTGTTGTCATAGCGTTAGTCAGCTGACGGTAGCATTTGGGAGAAGTCGGTAGATTATAAATGACACTTCAATGCCTAAAATATTTTTGTATTTTCATTTTATACTCTAAAAAATTAAAATTCTTTTACGGTATGCTCGATTAAATAAAAGATAATAATGTTTTATTTTAAGAAAATTGAGTACATTGAGTATTATGTACATAATTGTATATATAATTAAGATAATATAAAAAATACAACAAAAAAAATTGTTAGAAAACGACACAACACATAGGGTGTATTTGAAACTAATTGAAAATTTCAACTTTTTTTGGTTTTAAAGGAAAAGATGCTAGGTTTATTTGGATCCAAGCTTAATGGACGGCTTTTCCACCAACTTTTTGGTAAAAAAAAAATCTTTTATTAGCACAAAAGAAAAGCTGAAAAAAGAGCTTCCAAGAAAAAAAAAGTAATTTTTTTAGAAACACTCAAAACTGTTCCAAAAAAAACAGCTCCAAACAGACGCATTGTCATGTGATAAAAAAGCACCCGGGAAGTACGCACCATAGATTCTCTGCCTACCCTGAGAAGGAAGGGAATGCAAAAGCAGTGAAAATATTTACCCAGCAAACTAATGCAATTTCCTTTCTTGAAAGAACCTCAACCTCTACTCATTAGAATAACTTCAGCATGGATAAACCTCAATAGTATCAAACCTAAGCAGATACAACTTTCCAGAAAAGAAATTATACATGTTTAGCACAGAATTCACCACTGGTACTTGGCAGCAACAAGGACTTCTTCATATTTCTGAGCAGCATTGTCCCAACTGAGGTCTTGCATCATCCCCCGTCTCTGGATCCCTTCCCAGCTCTCCTTGTACTGCCGGTAAGTCAATAAACAGTTCCCCAATGCATTGATCAGCAGGTTTGCCTCGGCCCTATCAAATGTCCACCCAAGTCCCGTCTCATTAAAAGGATCAAAAGGTTGCACAGTGTCTTTCAGCCCTCCCACACCATGTACGACAGGAATAGTTCCATAGCGCATGGCATATAGCTGGTTCAGTCCACAAGGCTCAAATCTTGATGGCATCAGCAATATGTCCACACCAGCAGTTATCCGGTGAGCTGTCTTTACCGAAAAACCAACCCATCCTCTAATTTTGCCGTGGTGTTGACTTTCAACATGCCTGAGCATATCCTCAAGGTCAGGCCTTCCTGTGCCCAACATGACCAGTTGCACATCCTGACCCATCATCCAAGGAACTGCCTCAGCTATCAGATCAACACCTTTCTGGTGATCCAACCTCCCTATGAATCCAATCAATGGGATGTCACCACGAATGGGCAAACCAAGCTCCTTCTGTAATGCTTCCTTGCACTGTTGCTTGCCAGTCTGAAGGGTCTCCAGGGAGTAATTAGTGTAACCATCAGATTTCAGGTATACATCCAACTCTGGGCTCCAATCTTCTGTATCAATTCCATTCACTATCCCCTCCAGTTTCCAGTCGTTCTCATTGATTATCCCATGCAGACCCCAACCACCTTCAGAAGTTTTCAGCTCCCAGGCATATCCATGACTCACTGTAACGACACGATCTGCAGACTTCAGACCTGCTGCAAATATATTGAGATGTTCACCCCCTACTGGGTCATACATTCTAAAAAGGTCCAAGTATTGTGGAGGAAGATCGATGTAGGAAAAATCATCCAATGGACCACGACCCTGGATGCAGCGTACAAATGCAACCATAGAAATAAGAAACATCAGTTCAGGATACTAGAAAATAGAAACAGTTGATTTACAATTTTTGGAATTTTGCTCAAACAACTAGATATCAAATCTATATGTAGACCTTGTGATCATGACAGATGAACAAGTAAAATTAATTTCTCAATTTACATTAATAAGTACTCATGGCTCCAAGTTTTGCAATGTGTCAGCGTCGTCGTTTATTTGGGACAAACAATCCCAAAATGCAAGACAGTAAACAGAAAGATTCAAAGTTCATGGAGTTCCCAAAATCATCATCACATCAAGAAATTTTTTATTAATATAAAAATCTGCTTTCAAGTTTAAAACTCATCAATCAGCTGCCCAAGGAAACATCTGGAGATGATTATAAGGTTGGAGATAAGGTAATCAGCGGAAATCACAAATGAGGTTGGCACGTGCACTGCATGTAAGCTTGTCTGCTTGTGCAGTCAAAATATTGTGGTCTTTTGGTAATTAAGTGGAATTAAAAACAGATGATAAGCACATGGCATGATGGTAATGTGCAAGAGTCTGTCAGCTTACGAAAAAAGATATAAACAATTGCATTCGAATGAGCTTGGCATGCCAAGTACATAAAATGAAAAAAAAAACATAAAATGTAGGGGGTTTTGACAGAATGAATGTATTGTATTTTGACGGAGTATATAGTAAAACAGTAAGCAACTTGAAGATTGTGTGTCCCTGAGTGCGGACGTTGACGCTAACTTTCATTTCACACCTACAATTCTCATCGGCCACAAAGGTCAAGAGATCATCTATTACAAATCTATAGATAATTTTATGCTAAATTCTCAGTACAGATGCTATGGATGATGTTAAGAGAAATTTTAAAGTAACAAAAAAAGTTTACAATGCTTAGAGCTAACCTGGTGAGCTATGTTGTGAATTACAAGGATGGACCTCGTGTATTTCATCAATCCATTATCCCGATAATACGCCTTTAGATATACCGGCAACAATGCAGTATGCCAATCATTTGCAATGAAAACCAAATTTCCATCTCCATAGCAGGCCCCACCACATGGGACATGCCAAGGGACCTGAAAGTCGAGATTCTCCATATTATATATACCACTTGGGCAGATCAAAACATTGAACAAGAAAATGAGCAAGGATTAGATTTTGAATTAGACTACTCGCTACTGCTTAATGTCATTGCATTTTTGTATCTCCTTTCTTTCATGATTTCTCTCTTCCTTCTGTTTGTTTTTTTTTTCCTAATTTTGGGTGCTTTTGTGGGTTTTTTGGGGGGCATAAGATCATTCACTTTTATGGTGTAGCTTGTTATCCATTTTGTTCATTTTCGACATGTCAGTAGCAATATAAACACCTGAGAGTATTACAGCTTTTGCCTGCACCTCCACTCCCGAACAAGATGGTAGTGACTTAGAAAGCATTAGAATCCCAAGAATCCACAACAGGAGGCCACACTGTGGCTGGCCAAAACTAAGCAACAAGGAGTCTCTCATTGAAATATTTAGAATTATGATACAAACATTCTATGATAATTTGAGTTCTTTTGATTCTAGCCTTCTTTCCTTCTTTGGATATTGTTCCCCTTTTAAGAGCCTTTAAAATTGATGTTGAGTTTAAGACTGGTAACAGCAGATTAGACTTCTCTGAGTCAATCTTTGGTAATTCTCCATAGTTGCACAAGCCAAAATTACTTATTCGTTCCATGCACCAATTCTAGAATTGATGGGTCATAAACAACAAGTGACAGTAAATTTTCTGAACTACGTTCTTTAGAGCCTGATCTTATATTATACCTCAACAGCCGCTTTGCACAATAAAACCATTCGCTTCAAAATATCCTGCATCAGCGAGCAACAAAAGACGTTAATAAACCAGAAGTTCCACAAGAAAAAATCATAAAAGTTTAACACAAATTAAAGAATATAATACAGGAAACACGAAATTAGATAAGGTAACCCAGCTCACAAACAGCATCAACATGTGGCACATCTGGAAGCAGACATCTATAAAAACTAGTAATCTGATCACACACTTCAAAGTTTTGTAGACGAATTGCATAAGAAATAGGGTGCAGTTAATTACACCTACTATCCTAATCACAAAAATTCTTAGTGGGAAGCAGCAAATGATTGTATATTGATATTCTATAAAGCCGTGACATATAAGAAGTTATCTCAAATGATTATTTAGCATAAGATCATTAATCAGACGCCGATTATCTCTCAGAGGCCCAAGCTAAATACCAGAATGAACTTTATCTTACCACGCGATTTCCTCCATATATATTATTTCCTCTATGCCGAAACTCAGCACTTTCCACGAAAACAAAATCTACACCATCAATATAGGCTTGGTAGTAAACCACCTCCATATCCTGCAAAGTTGCACATTGTCACAAACTTGAAATGTTTAATGGTTAATGATATCATAATACAGTAGGAAGCTAGTAGCATTTTAGTGCTGCTAATGCATACCTGCCCAGCAATCCTATATCTTTTCCTAACTCCAGTATCTTGAGGTTCAGCATAATTACCATAACGTGGTGCCAGAACCTGGTTTCCAAACATTAAAACCACTTAAATTAACCCCAATAGACCACAAATTTATTGATATTGCTTGATGTCAGATATGCTACTGCAAGTACATCTGAGTTGTTAGTACCATATTCCAGCCATTTAAAATTCTTCCAGTCATTCAACCTTATCTTTTTCTTTTTCAGAAGTCATTAAGCTTTTATCAAGCGGCCAAATGCAAAGTACCATTAACTACAAGATGACAATAGTATGGCTGACATGATTGAAGATGATTAAAAGAGTCCAAAAACTAGTAAAGTGCAGCCTAACCTAATCCCCAAAAAAAAAATATTCCACAACATAGGTTCCACTTGTTTGCAACAATTTTCTAAAAACAACTTATTTTAGCACCCCACCAAGTTATAAATAGATGAAAATACTAAACTTACCATAACCCTATGACCACGCCGAGCCAAAGCCTTTGGTAAAGCCCCAGCAACATCTCCAAGCCCACCTAAGAGAACTCTTCGTAAATTAGTGTGAGAGTCGCATACAACAATAATGCACACCTATGAATAGAGGCATACATTAATACTTCCCTTAGCATATATGCATACACATACCACTCACCATATTTATGAAGCTTTGATAAGTTAGACTCGTTAATTTGATATAACGGCAAAAGGCCATGCATAACTTTATCTTAAGAAACTCAATTTTCTACTTTTACCTTTTTTTGCATATATTTTGCTTAACTGGTGTCTTGGCCTAATGATAAAGTGGGGGACTGCTAAGAAGCAGATGCCAAGGTTTGAATCATATACCCCTGAACAACAAAATTTTTTTTACCGCCAAAATATTAATGAACATGCCAAATATGGAAGTTATGAGACCCATCCAGTCGGACAACTGTACATGCACGCAATTTCAGCCCACCACACCAGAGTGATTTTAGACTTCTATTTTAATGTTTGTGAACCGTAACAAAAATATTACAAAGCAGGAATTAAAAACTGCTATCCACATAATGATAAAACAAAAAGAATGGATTTTGTAATGAGAAACTGGTACTGCAACAAAAAGAACATCCCAAATATTGTTTTCCCACCTCAGTACAGTTATTTATTGTAACATACCTGTTTTAGACCAAGGAGCACATTCTGCAGCAACCAATATAACATTCATAACATTGGGCCCAGCCAAAGGAGGGGGTTTCACATCGTCATCCGCAGGATCATTTGCCTCACCAGTCACCTCTTGTAAACTTGATTCTTTAAAATCTTCTTTTTGTTCATCTTTTATAATGGATGTTGCAGAGAAACTCGAAAGAAAGGATGGCAGCTCCGCGGCCCTAATTGCCTCTGAAGCAGTGTCTGTTAACTGTTTGCGGGAATTTACATCTAAGGAACTCTTTTGAATGGGTAAGTCCTCAGTTTCCTTTGCACCTTCATCAGAAGGAATTTTTTCCAATGTGTTGGGGGAATTTGCACTTAAAGAAGCCTTTTTAGGAGGTAGGTCCTCAGGCTCCTTTGTGGTAGATAGACTTCTATTACTATCATCTTCATCAGTGGCATTATCATGGGTTGAAGCAATATTCAGACTTGAAAAAGTGATGTCCTCCTCTTCGTTGGGAAATTCACCTTGTGGGTCTACTATACTATTCTTAATAGTTGAAACTAGTTTCCTTCTTTGTGCAATCTACAATGCCAAAAGAAGACCGGTAAGATCACTTTCAAAACCAAAAAGAAAATAGATACCTTCAGGAAATTGTAGTGCCTGTGTTAACAATTCAATTTAATTTCAGAATAAGTCTTTGTTTGCCAAGTTTTTAGGAGTCAGTTTCCTAGTCTTTAGAAGTATCTAAGAAGTTGAATAAGCAGTTGTAACCACTTGTGTTAGCTTCTATTTTTTAGCTTCTACTGTGAAGTCTGTTGCTTATTTTTTGCCAAGTCAGTTCATGTACTCTGCTATTTAAGTGGCTGATTGCAGTGAAAAAAATTACAGAAAGTTTCCATCAGTTCTTATTCTCTTATATTTGTATCAGCCTGAGACTATCAAATTTAGATAACCCAACACAAAATGAGAACGACAATTGCCAAAACGAGATTATGCTGTTAAATGAGGGATTATCCTGCTTCAGCTAATCAAAATTAGGTAATGCAATAAAATGAGAAATAAGTCGACATTTTGAACAATTGATGATATGAGAAGCAGTATGGTAGTTAAAAGTATTTATCAAACGAGATTAAAGAAGAAAATTACTTGCTGAAGTAGGTCATTTTGCATGGCTAGAACCTTCTTGCTCTTCTCTATTGTGGCCTGAAATGTATCCTCCGATTTATCACCATCTTCAACTTCTCCAGAGCCCTTTTCTTTTGCTCTCAGACGATTAGTTGTCCATGAAATTGAAGACGACCTACCAATATCCTCACCCACAACTTTGAAACTCCCAAATGCCGAATCAGTCAAAACGCCAGAATCAAGAAACTTTATCGGCCTATACGCGAATAAACGAAAGTTTGGTCGACGATAATTAGCACAGAGAAGAACGGAACCCTCCATTGCAGTGTCGATCACAAAAGGAAGAGACCCCATAGACGCCATGAAGATGTTCAATTTTCTACCTAAGAGAACTCACTAAGATTTTCGAGAAACTGAGATGAGTTGGTGGAAACTGAAGCAAACCCAGTAGAGGAAAATGAGATAAAGAGACCAAATTGATGGTTTTTAAATTAGGGGCAGCAAGAGGAGATATATGCGAAGGGAGATAAGTGTTGGATTGGATTTTGAAATGGAAATGCAGAGGAAATCATGGACAAGAGAACAAGTCTGTCTCTTTTTAAGAGGTTCGTTGAAAATGTGCCACACCCACACCCCCACCCACACCCACACCGAAAAAAAATCATTGGGGTGATTTGTAAGGCTCAGATTTGGCTGAGATTTGCAAACCAGCTAATTCATATTAGCTGCCAAAAAAATCACAACCTTTCAAGCCTCTTCTCAGTACATGAAAAGACTCCTACCTTTTATTTTACTTTTATTTATATTTTTTACTTTTGCAAGGTATTTTTTTGATTACGTGTATTTCGATTAATTTTTTTTTAATTTAATCTAAGATAAATTATTTACGTCAAAATTAAGATATTAATGAGAGATTCATAATTGGACCCAAAACATTTATTAAAATTCAAAATCAAGAAGTCTGATTTTATAGCTTATTTCTAACTCCCACTTGAACTACTTTTAACATTAAAAAAGTTCATTTTGCTTTATCACATGTGAAAATTGTGGGAACCTCTAGGTCAGTGTGGATTATACCAATATCTTTAGGGGTATTTATGGATTTTCACTCGCAAGTTTAAAAGATACCAGCAACTTCTAAATAAACTTGTGAAACATGGCATTCACATATATTAAAAATGACAACCTCATGAGAAATTTGTAATTATACATGTGAAAAATATTTTTAGGAACATCGATGAACTAATTGGGGCGTGGAAAGTGTATTTTTAAATTTAAAATAATCAATGGGATTTTTTTTCGTTGCTTGGTAGACCTCACAATAGTACACACGACTTGTAAACTGAATACAAAAAAAAAAATTGTCTATTTGGATTATTGTTTAGTCTTGACGGATTTAGGGTTATAAACAGATTAATTTGTTATACTTGTCAAGTAAATGAGTTGATACGAATTTAACTAAGCACAACTTATATATGATATGTATCTAATTTTATAAAGTTATAATTAATTCAATCATAAATTTAATAAATTTTAATATAACACAATTTACATAATTTTAAAATATAATATGGTTCGGTCTATTGACCAACCTAATTTATGGTGGAGGAAAGGGTATTTTGAAATCTTAGCGGGCTATGAGGCCCATGGCCCCTAGGCCTATTCGGGCCTCTGCTACTGTCATAGTCCCTCACCTCTATCATTATTAACTTAGCCCATTAACCCAACATGTTGTGTTTATTAGGGTCCGTTTGATAAGAATAATGAAAAGTTAGAACGATAAAAAATGAATTAAATACATTTTCCATCCCAAGAGGGAAGGAATATATTTTCTTTCATTTATGTTTGGTATGATTGATGAAAAATTAAAGAGATATATTTTTTTTGTTTGGTATTGGATGAAAAAGAAAAATATATATTCCAAATTTATCATTATACCCTCACATCTAACTAGTGAATTTTTTCATAGTAATTAGGGTTGTGTAAAAAACCCACAAACCCGCCCGCTCGATCCATAACCGACCCTTCCAAATGAAAAAGAACGGCTAAAAAAGTTTCGTATTCGGTTTTTGCACGAGTTTTCTGTTAATTTTGTTAAAATAAAAAAAAACAAAAGGGAGAATTATATCGACATATTTTGAAGTTTGTCATTTAATCACTCAAACTCTTTGGTATTTGAAATATTACATACAGACCCCCTTAAGTTTGTACACACATAATACTTAGATCATTGTTGTAAATATATTTATTAATAAATTATACTTAGACCCTTTAAAATTTATAGTCATATAATATTTAGGCCCTTTAAGTTTAAAATATTATAATAAAAAAATTTCAATCAAAGATAGAATATTAAGTATTTTAAATTGTATAACCAAAATTCATGTTCTATTATAAAATTAAAATTAAAAATTTAATTTTTTTAAAATAAATCATAATTAGTATATAATTATACTAATTATATAATTTTAAAATCTAGTTTTTAATTATACAATCTTTCAGAATAAAACTAAAGAGCAATGCTATTGGGACCTAATTTACTGACCTAATTTGCTGACCTAATTCACTATGACCTTTGGATAGACTGTGGGCTCCATCAAACATTAGAACTTGGTGTTAATCAAATGATTTCAATGAAACCACGTCATTAAATCAACAAATTATGTCAGTTTTTTAGGTCCAAATAGCATTTTCAAAAACTAAAAGAGACGCAGGATCCTTTCACTTTCACACAGCTACAATAACCAAGCAACAACAATTGAAAAGAAAGAAGAGTGGCCCAAAGGTCCTTTCCTTCCTCTCTGAATCTCAGTACTCTCATTTTTCGTTTTTCTCTTCTCGACTTGTTCTTTTCACTACTTTGCGGCCTCTTCTCTCTCTCCCAAACGCTTTGCGGCCTCTTTGACTATTTGCGAAGAAGATCACATGGGAGGCTGGTAAATCAAGCTTTGTATTGCGCTTCGTCAAGGGCCATTTTCTCGAATTTCAGGTATGTATGTATGTATATATTTGTGTATATGATTGTTTTCATCTCCTAATTTTTGAATAATTGTTGTATTGTGTTCATTTGCTTGTATTCTGATGATGGTAATAATTCTAGGAATCGACGATCAGGCGGCGTTCTTCTCGCAGACGTTGGACAAGAGGGCATAATAGTAATTTAGCTTAAACTTTCCTTCTTCTCTTCCACTTTCCGCCCGAAACCGAAAGGAAAAAAAATTGCGAGCAGAGGGGATTAAGTTTCCTTCTCGTTTTCCTTCCGTACCAAACAAGGAAAAACCTTTTCTTCCCCTCCATTTTCCCTCCTCTATTTTTCATCCACCCTTCTTTCCATCGTACCAACCACAAGGATAGTCTCCATGGGCTTAGGACAAAGTAAAGGCCCAACAAAAGTCAAGGCCAACGGACACGACGCTTGCCAATTTGGTACTTAGCCGCAATAACTACCTCCTTCTGTTCAAATTTGAATCACCAACGAATCCTATATAAAGCACACCCTCACAATGATGAATCAAATTTCAAAAAAAAAAAAAAACAATCAAACCCACGACGAATTTCAACCAGTTTTCTATTTCCTTTGCACTCATCAAAATCATCCACCCAAAAATGGAGCAAACTGAAGAAGGAATAGGGATCAAAATCTACAATGCTGAACCCCCACAAGAAGATGAGCCCATTCCATACCCCTCCACCACTCAGTGTGCTCCAGGAGGTGGCCGGAAACGCCGTGCCGTCGCAAACGGAGTACAGAAAACCCTATCGAAAACCTCCATGCTCGCCAACTTCCTCCCCACCGGAACACTTCTCACATTCGAAATGGTCATTCCTTCCATATACCACAATGGTGAATGCACTCCGGTCAGCACTTTAATGATCCACGTCCTATTGGGATTGTGTGCTCTTTCGTGCTTCTTCTTTCACTTCACCGATAGTTTCCGAGGACCGAACGGAAAAGTGTACTATGGGTTTGTGACCCATAAGGGTTTGGCTGTGTTTAAGCCTGGTCTTAATGTGGAAGTGCCAAAAGAGGAGAGATATAAGCTTGGTTTCACAGACTTTGTACACGCAATCATGTCAGTGATGGTGTTCATGGCGATCGCGTCGTCGGATCATCGGGTGACCAACTGTCTGTTTCCGGGGCACGAGAAGGACATGTACGAAGTGACGGAGAGTTTTCCATTAATGGTTGGGATTGTTTGTAGTGGTTTGTTTCTTGTGTTTCCCAACACTCGATATGGCATTGGGTGCATGGCTACATGACAGTAACAGTGGTGTTATGGTTTGTGTGTGCACCTTTGATGCCCTAGTGTTCTGTAAGTATTAATTAGCAGTGGATCAATAGACATGTGAGACATTGATCTATCATAATAAATTTTCATTATTTATGGTCTGTAATAAAGAATAAATTGTCTTATTCTTTGGCTAATTGTTAATGAAAGTTATAATTAATCTAATAACTGCGTTGAATAAACATTCTGTCCTACCATTACTCATAAATAAATACAATATTGGCACTCCCATTGTCTTATACTGAAGTCAGAAAATCTATATGTTCATGGATGTCCAAGAACTGGCCCATCCTTGCGTCTCTTTTGGTTGGGAAGCATTATACTGGGTGATTAATTGAGAAAAAGTCCTGACCGCTTGTGCAGCCCATTCATGGCATGGTTCGATTACGGTTCCTAACTGTTAAACAATCAAGAGAAATACAAGAAATAGGAAAAGAGAAGGCTAGGGTTTCATTGATACTGCATAATTGAATTGAATACAAAGAAGTGTTTTAACCTAAATACAAAGAGACTATATATAGGCTAAACAAATAAAATAAAAGACTATTCTACCCTTAATAATTAAAATAACCCTATATTTCTTAACATCTCCCCTCAAACTCACGATGCGGCAGCTACAAGCATCGAGAGTTTGCCAACTAGAAAACGAAAACGGGAAATAGAATGCGACTTGGTAAAGAAATCTGCAATCTGCAAAGTAGAAGAAACAAAGGGCAAAGTAATGGTGCCATGCTTGAGATGATGACGAGTAAGGTGACAGTCGATCTCAATGTGCTTAGTTCGTTCATGAAAAACTGAGTTGTGAGCAATCTGAATAGAACTCTGGTTGTCACAATACATAGGAGTGGGATGAGAAAGAGAAACTCTCATATCTGCAAGTAACCAACGTAACCAAACAATCTCTTTGGTAGTAGATGTCATAGCACGATATTCT
>CM042190.1:32055316-32086882 GCA_023539305.1 Ilex asprella
GAGTATTCCTGCCTCGGTCTCATTTAGGGTAAAACCCTTTCTTACCGTCATACTACATATGCACCTCTGTGATACGGATGACCATAAACATATCTCCTCTTAGGATATTTTCTCAACAATGGTGCTAATGAGTCACGTAGTATGAATTGTTTCTACCCATTGAACTTCCTTCATGGGGTCTCCAATCACAAAAGTTGGGTTACCTCGCTAGGGGACTCCCTTGCGGGATTAGGCCCATCCCCCTCAACAATTCTTGAGACAACTTTTCTCAAAAGCTTGACTTTCCTCGAAAGCTCACTGCTGAAATTAATCATCTTTTATGTATTCATGTCTTATGGCTTTCCTCGAAAGTTTTTTAATTCATTTGTCAGCTCTATTTAACCGAGATTTTACAAATATCAGAATAGTTACTCTTCACATGTTCGTGTCTCACTGGGTGTGCACACCGTCATATCTTCTCATTGATATTGATTTGAACCTATCTTTCAAATAATACTAACAAACAACACATTAAAATGCATTTGTCTGTAAAGCACTAAGGTATGAAACAATTTATATAAATATCTCTTCAAATGAAATATTACAACAACATTAAAAAAGTTCAGTAGATCATTTATATATATTTTATTATCTTAAATTTTATCCCCACATTTCCAAGAATTTTCATGACAAATTGACCCATGCTTCGTAAAAGTAGCATTTGCATCAACCCCCACATTGAAAGAATTTCTTGCCCAACTTATTGAATAAATTGAATTCAAGGGAAAAGGTGAACTCGGGGCTTGCATATACACAGAACACAAATATATCTCAATTTGGTAAATATATAACTCATGCTTAATTTTGTTAAAGATCGCCTCTTGTTCATTTGTTGGACTATTGGTTTACTCAATGCTCTCTTGACCATACCAAAATTGGCACACCCATTCCATCCCAACATCTCAAAGGATAATTTAAATACACTTCAACTTACCTCAAAAATTTTTTTTTCAATAAAAGTGTTCTTCCTAAACAACCTATCAATATAATATAACTGAAAAACCTTTTGTATTAGACAAAACGATACCAACATCCCCATTCCAGCTCAATCATTCACATCAAAAGTCATTGTGTTGCAAGTATTAAAATTCATGCCTATCACAGGAATGACTCAATAACGTTAACTCAAGATGTCGTTGTACAATCAATGGCAAATATATATCACCAATGACCAATCACATACTCGATATACTTGAAAATAAAATGCTAAATATATAGTTGAACGTGTAGATGATTTAGGCGTCAACCTGGTCAAAAGCTGAAATCTAAATGCTAGTTAGGGTTGAATGTTTTTTTTTTAAATGATCACAAACTACCTAAGATCCCTCTAACTAATGTGATTTAGTTATCACTCATGCAATGAAGTTCGTACCCAATAATTACAAGCATAATATCTGTAGTAAAAGCAAATGTGTTCTACATTCACAATAAAACTATGGATAACCAACTATTGATCTAAGATTTAATATCTGAAATTTCAATCAGTAAATAATTATTAGGCCCCCACTAATGTTGAAATGATATTAGACGCATAGGCTACTTAAATTTAACGAGATGAATATAGCTTCAAATAACCGTTGGCTGCTATGTAATATTTTTAAGGAATTATGCACAATGTGGACTTCACTGTTAAATTACTACATGAATTGCTCTCCTTAACAACTGTTTCAGTTAAAAGATTCAAGTAGTAATATCACAAACCTATAACAACCCACTAATTAATTAGATTTTGTTATAGGATGTTGTTATGGTCCAAAAATGTTAACTACAAAACTGATTTGGTACTCGAAGACTATACAAAAACAAATGTAATCATTTCTATTTATGTTCCACAAACACATCATATATGAGGTGGCTTTGTATAAAATTTGAAATAATTCTCCATACGGTATGTCTCATAATTCTACTAGCCTCATATTTTTCTATGTCTACACTTGCTCTGTTTCATAGAAATTTAAGTATCTATTTGTCTAATTTATTTTGACACAGGAACCTAAACTTAAGTAGCTTGGTTTGAGGTTAAGAACGTCGAAAAATTAAAACTATTTTGTTGTATTATTATTTTTTCTCACCATCGGTAAATCTGGATTTTTTATATATAAATTACACAAACCAGTCAATAAAATATCTCTGTCCTTTAGGTATATATCACAAATAACCTAACAAATCTAACAAAACAATCAAAAACTTGCAACACAGTAAGTTTAAGATAATGAATCAAACAGACCAAGAAAAGAAACGCAAAATCACTCGGTTTCAGTCTCCAACAATAATATTGAGGAGCGAATGTAGGTGTTCTTGTTTCCCCGTCCACCTTAACAAAGACATAATGAATTAAAAATCCACGAGGCTGGAAGTTTAATTGTATCAGGGTACACGTTGACACTAAAGTAGTACATGGTAAAGAGCTCAAATATTGTGAAGTAAAAGGATCTATCATTAAGAAGACTCTACATCAAAGCCTCAAGAAGTAATGGCCACAATCAGATCCTGATGCACGGGACGCAGTGATTCTAGGCTAGAATAACAAAAATAATACTTCAACAACAAATTGAGGAACTATAATTGATCAGTCCATACATGTATGCCATCAAAAACCAATGGGAGATGAAATAGGTGAAGCCGTACCCATATCAAACTTTTTCCTGTTAATATCTATACCAATTATTCATGAAGCATCAGCTGCTTTAGATTGTTGGAGAAATTAGCATAATTATACATAATTTTACTTAACAAAATAATATTCAGATCACAAACTAACAAGAATATGCAAATAAATATAAAATAACAATCAATTTAGAATAGAATAAAATAAAATAGATACTATAAATTAGAAATAGCTGGCCTACGAGTCCAAGAGTCGTGTGAACATTGTCCTGATCCTCCCCGCGTGAGGGTATTGACGGACACTAACGACTCCAAGATCAAACCCAGATGCTCGCAGCAGCACCTTCTCAATGATCACGCCTATTGAAAAGAAGGGGTGAACCTGACTCGAATCAAAGTTGTCTAAAAAGTAAATTAATAGATGATAATTGAAAAAGTTGGCCAAGTATAAAAGAATTGAAATAAGCAATTGGAAGGTCTCTGGAGTGTTTATTTCGTTGCAAGCCAAAAGCTATCTCAAAGCCACTTATATACCCATTAGGTTAGTAACTTACCCACATAGCCTTTAAAACTACTTTAAAGCTATTTTTAAGATGATAGGTTTTTATTCTTTAATATACACAATAAATTAGATAAAAATATGTAACTAAAAATTCAAAACTCAATTAAAAAATATATAGCTGAAACTATTTAAACACAATTAAAGTGGATATTCAATGAAAAGTTTTAAAAACATAATTTTATTCTTACAAAAATCATCCAATGGCCCACGACCCTGGATGCAGCATCAAATGCAACCATAGAAAGAAGAAACATCAGTTCAGGATACTAGAAAATAGAACAGTTGATTTACAATTTTTGAAATTTTGCTCAAACAGCTAGATATCAAATCTATACGTAGACCTTGTGATCATGACAGATGAACAAGTAAAATTAATTTCTCAATTTACATTAATAAGTACTCATGGCTCCAAGTTTTGCAATGTGTCGGCGTCGTCGTTTATTTGGGACAAACAATCCCAACATGCAAGACAGTAAATGGAAAGAGTCAAAGTTCATTGAGTTCCCAAAAAACATCATTACATCAAGAAATTTTTTATTAATATAAAAATTTGCTTTCAAATTTAAAACTCATCAATCAGCTGCCCAAGGAAACATCTGGAGATGATTATAAGGTTGGGGATAAGGTAATCAGCGGAAATCACAAATGAGGTTGGCATGTGCACTGCATTGAAGCTTGTCTGCCTGTGCAGTCAAAATATTGTGGTCTTTCGGTAATTAAGTGGAATTAAAAACGCATGATGAGCACATGGCATGATGGTAATGTGCAAGAGTCTGTCAGCTTAGGAAAAAAGATAAAAACAATTACATTCCAATGAGCTTGGCATGCCAAGTACATAATATGAAGAAAAAAAAAATGTAGGGGGTTTTGACAGAATGAATGTATTGTATTTTGACGGAGTATATAGTAAAACAGTAAGCAACTTCTTGAAGATTGTGTACCTGAGTGTGGACGTTGATGCTAACTTTCATTTCATACCTACAACTCTCATCGGCCACAAAGGTCAAGAAATCATCTACTACAAATCTACAGATAATTTTATGCTAAATTCTCGGTACAGATTTATGCTATGGATGATGTGAAGAGAAAATTAAAAGTAACAAGAAAAGTTTACAATGCTTATAGAGCTAACCTGGTGAGCTATGTTGTGAATTACAAGGACGGACCTCGTGTATTTCATCAATCCTTTATCCCGATAATACGCCTTTAGATATACTGGCAACAATGCAGTATGCCAGTCATTTGCAATGAAAACCAAATTTCCATCTCCATAGCAGGCCCCACCACATGGGACATGCCAAGGGACCTGAAAGTCGAGATTCTCCATATTATATATAGCACTTGGACAGATCAAAACATTGAACAAGAAAATGAGCAAGGATTAGATTTTGAATTAGACTACGGCAGTACTGCTTAATGTCATTGCATTTTTGTATCCCCTTTCTTTCATGATTTCTCTCTTCCTTCTGTTTTTTTTCCCTAATTTTGGGTGCTTTTGTGGTTTTTTTCGGGGCATAAGCTCATTCACTTTCATGGTGTAGCTTGTAATCCATTTTGCTCATTTTCGACATGTCAGTAGCAATATAAACACCTGAGAGTATTACAGCTTTTGCCTGCACCTCTACTCCTGAACAAGATGGTAGTGACTTAGAAAGCATTAGAATCCACAACACGAGGCCACACTCTGGCTGGCCAAAACTAAGCAACAAGGAGTCTCTCATTGAAATATTTAGAATTATGATACAAACATTCTATGATAATTTGAGTTCTTTTGATTCTAGCCTTCTTTCCCTCTTTGGATATTGTTCCCCTTTTAAGAGCCTTTAAAATTGGTTTTGAGTTTAGGACAGGTAACAGCATATTAGACTTCTCTGAGTCAATCTTTGGTAATTCTCCATAGTTGCACAAGCCAAAATTAATTATTCGTTCCATGCACCAATTCTAGGATTGATGGGTCATAAACAACAAGTGACAGTAAATTTTCTGAACTACGTTCTTTAGAGCCCGATCTTATATTATACCTCAACAGCCGCTTTGCACAATAAAACCATTCGCTTCAAAATATCCTGCATCAGCAAGCAACAAAAGACGTTAATAAACCATAAGTTCCACAAGAAAAAATCATAAAAGTTTAATGCAAATTAAAGAATATAATACAGGAAACACAAAATTAGATAAGGTAACCCGGCTCACAAACAGCATCAACATGTGGCACATCTGGAAGCAGACATCTATAAAAACTAGTAATCTGATCACACACTTCAAAGTTTTGTAGACGAATTGCATAAGAAATAGGGTGCAGTTAATTACACCTACTATCCTAATCACAAAAATTCTTGGTGGGAAGCAGCAAATGATTGTATATTGATATTCTATAAAGCCGTAACATATAAGAAGTTATCTCAAATGATTATTTAGCATGAGATCATTAATCAGATTAGACGCTGATTATCTCTCAGAGACTCAAGCTAAATACCTGAGTGAACTTTATCTTACCACACGATTTCCTTCATATATATTATTTTCTCTATGCCGAAACTCAGGACTTTCCACGAAAACAAAATCTACACCATCAATATAGGCTTGGTAGTAAACCACCTCCATATCCTGCAAAGTTGCACATTGTCACAAACTTGAAATGTTTAATGGTTAATGATATCATAATAAAGTAGGAAGTTAGTAGCATTTTAGTGCTGCTGATGCATACCTGCCCAGCAAACCTATACCTTTTCCTAACTCCAGTATCTTGAGATTCAGCATAATTACCATAACGTGGTGCCACAACCTGGTTTCCAAACATTAAAACCACTTAAATTAACCCCTATAGACCACAAATTTATTGATATTGGTTGATGTCAGGTATGCTACTGCAAGTACATCTGAGATGTTAGTACCATATTCCAGCCAGCCATTTAAAATTCTTCAAGTCATTCAACCTTTTTCTTTTTCTTTTTCAGAAGTCATTAGGCTTTTATCATGCAGACAAATGCAAAGTACCATTAACGACAAGATGACAATAGTATGGCTGACATGATTGAAGATGATTAAATGAGTCCAAAAAACTAGTAAAGTGCAGCCTAATGTAATCCCCATAGGTTCCACTTGTTTGCAACAATTTTCTAAAAACAATTTATTTTAGCACACCACCAAGTTATAAATAGATGAAAATACTAAACTTACCATAACGCTATGACCACGACGAGCCAAAGCCTTTCGTAAAGCCCTAGCAACATCTCCAAGCCCACCTAAGAGAACTCTTCGTAAATTAGTGCGAGAGTCGCATACAACAATAATGCACACATATGAATAGAGGCAGACATTAATACTTCCCTTAGCTGCTTAGCATATATGCATACACATACCACTCACTATATTTATGAAGCTTTGATAAGTAAGACTTGTTAATTTGATATAACGGCAAAAGGCCATGCATAACTTTATCTTAAGAAACTCTTTTACCTTTTTTTGCATATATTTTTCTTAACTGGTGTCTTGGCCTAATGATAAAGTGGGGGACTGCTTAGAAGCAGATGCCAAGGTTTGAATCATATACCCCTGAGCAACAAAAATTTTTTTACTGCCAAAATATTAATGAACATGCCAAATATGGAGGTTATGAGACCCATCCAGTCGGACAACTGTAAATGCACGCACTTTCAGCCCACCACACCAGAGTGATTTTAGACTTCTATTTTAATGTTTGTGAACCGTGACAACAATATTACAAAGCAGGAATTAAAAACTGCTATCCATATAATGATAAAACAGAAAGAATGGATTTTGTAATGAGAAACTGGTACTGCAACAAAAAGAACATCCCAAATATTGTTTTCCCACCTCAGTACAGTTATTTATTGTACTATACCTGTTTTAGACCAAGGAGCACATTCTGCAGCAACCAATATAACATTCATAACATTGGGCCCAGCCAAAGGAGGGGGTTTCACATCGTCATCCGCAGGATCATTTGCCTCACCAGTCACCTCTTGTAAACTTGATTCTTTAAAATCTTCTTTTTGTTCATCTTTTATAATGGATGTTGCAGAGAAACTCTAAAGAAAGGATGGCAGCTCAGTGGCCCTAACTGCCTCTGAAGCAGTGTCTGTTAACTTTTTGCGGGAATTTACATCTAAGGAACTCTTTTGAATGGCTAAGTCCTCAGTTTCCTTTGCACCTTCATCAGAAGGAATTTTTTCCAATGCGTTTGGGGAATTTGCACTTAAAGAAGCCTTTTTAGGAGGTAGGTCCTCAGGCTCCTTTGTGGAAGATAGATTTCCATTACTATCATCTTCATCAGTGGCATTATCATGGGTTGAAGCAATATTCAGACCTGAAAAAGTGATGTCCTCCTCTTCGTTGGAAAATTCGCCTTGTGGGTCTACCATACTACTCTTAATAGTTGAAACTAGTTTCCTTCTTTCTGCAATCTACAATGCCAAAAGAAGACCGGTAAGATCACTTTCAAAACCAAAAAGAAAATAAATACCTTCAGGAAATTATAGTGCCTGAGACTATCAAATTTAGATAACCCAATACAAAATGAGAACGACAATTGCCAAAACAAGATTATGCTGTTAAATGAGGGATTATTCTGCTTCAGCTAATCAAAATTAGGTAATGCAATAAAATGAGAAATAAGTCGACATTTTGAACTATTGATGATATGAGAAGCAGTATAGTAGTTAAAAGTATTTATCAAACGAGATTAAAGAAGAAAATTACTTGCTGAAGTAGGGCATTTTGCATGGCTAGAACCTTCTTGCTCTTCTCCATTGTGGCCTGAAATGTATCCTCCGATTTATCACCATCTTCAACTTCTCCAGAGCCCTTTTCTTTTGCTCTCAGACACTTAGTTCTCCATGAAATTGAAGACGACCTACCAATATCCTCATCCACAACTTTGAAACACCCAAATGCCGAATCAGTCAAAACGCCAGAATCAAGAAACTTTATCGGCCTATACGTGAATAAAGGAAAGTTTGGTCGACGATAATTAGCACAGTGAAGAATGGAACCCTCCGTTGCAGTGTCGATCACAAAAGGAAGAGACCCCATAGACGCCATGAAGATGTTCGATTTTCTACCTAAGAGAACTCACTAAGATTTTCGAGAAACTGAGATGAGTTAGTGGAAACTGAAGCAAACCCAGTAGAGGAAAATGAGATAAAGAGACCAAATTGATGGTTTTTAAATTGGGGGCAGCAAGAGGAGATATATGCAAAGGGAGATAAGTGTTGGATTGGATTTTGAAATGGAATTGCAGAGGAAATCATGGACAAGAGATCAAGTTTGTCTCTTTTTAAGAGGTTCGTTGGAAATGTGCAAATGTGCCACACTGAAAGAAAATCATTGGGATTAAGTCTTTTTTTTTTCCTGGTCGAAGAAAAGTAGGTACAAAGCAGAGAGAGTAAAGGAAAAAAAAACAAAACCGACTATTAAGTTGACTAAAGTGCTAAGCCTACTGCTACTAAGCTCCTTGTGTGGACCAGAGAGCTTGGTTATCATTCATCACTTCTTGTCTAACCATTTGTGGTAGATCGTTTGCACTCAAGGAGCCTGTGTATTGTGTAGCAAGTCCCCATTTAGCCAAGGCAAGAGCAGCTTTGTTTGAATCCCTGTAAGCATGAGTCATTGCCCAATCCAGATGATGTGATAGGAGGTGTTTTATATCTGAAATAATCGCGGCAATGGTCCATGAAACTTTGACATGTGGAAGAGTTGCTGCAAATACTACTTTTTGGGAGTCTCCTTCTAGGGTAACATAGCACCATTCTCTTGCCTTAGCCCAGAAAGTTGCTTGTCTAGCAGACATTGCTTCTGCAATTGTAGGGTCTACCTCATAGTCTTGCATCACTGTAGCTTCTAGTACTTCCCCCCACTCATCTCTTGCCATTGCTGCCAGGCAGGAGCCTTTTTTCCCTATTGCTGCATCGAAATTGATCTTTATTCCTCCCTCTAATGGCCTGAACCAACCTTTCAACTTGTGACTTTCTGGCAAAGCCTCGGCTATATTTGGAACTTTGGATCTTGCACACTGAAATTCATCAAAAACCTGGATGGCTTCATTAATGATTAGTGTGTGGTCTAGTTTTGCTTTACCAAAGGTCAATTTATTCCTCCACTTCCAGATGGTTGATATAGTTGATGCTGCAAAGGAGAGTAGTTGATTTTGGTGTGGACTGCAGGGACCAAAATGAGTGAAGGATTTAGAAGATTATGGATCCAATCTTGGATGTTGAAATGAGTGAAAGGCTCCGTACGAAAACCCCACTTCATAAACCAGATCATACGAGCAATGGGACAGTGAAAGAATAAATGAATTTCTGTTTCAGTGGCCTGCTGACAGAGGGGGCATAGTGGGTCAGGCATGGTGAATCTGCTCGCCAGAGTGCTTTTTGTTGGGAGACTCTCAGAGACAACTCTCCATAACATCATTTTGTGTCTTTTGTGTAATGGGATGTTCCATAATTTGATCCAGTCTGCATCCCTATTTCCTCTTAGTGTTGAGTAAGCAGATTTTGTGCTGAATGTGCTAGAAGTTGTAGGGATCCACCCCATATAGTCTTCCATCTGAAAGGGGTACAATTTGATCTTCGTGATTGCCGCAATGGTTTGTTCTCCAAAAACAGTTTGGAGTAGTTCCAAGTTCCAAGAATGATTTTCATGATTTATCAACTCTGCCACTGTGGATGCCATTTCCTCCACTTCCTGCTCCAACTGAGGTATGAATCCTGGTTTGTTGGGGACCCATGGATCTGTCCAGATGTTAATTTTATGTCCTTTACCAATGATGTAACATGCGCCCTTTTCAATTGCTGGTCTGCAGCCCAGAATTTGCTTCCAGACTGGGGAGTCTGTTGAGTGTTTTTCCACTTGCAAGAAAGGATGTCTAGAGCAATATTTTCGCTCCAGTTGTGCTGTCCATAATTTAGGCTGTTGCGAAACCATCTGCCATCCTAATTTGGCCATGAGGGCCACATTCGTATCATAAGTCTATCTAAAGCCCAATCCTCCTACCATTTTTGGCCTACAGATATAGTCTCAAGATTTGATGCACATTGACCTTTTATCTTCATTATGTCCACACCAGAAGGCCCTGATCTTACTATCTATGCTATGGCATATGGTATTGGGCAGGAGAAAGGCTTGCATTGCGTATGTTGGCATTGCTAGGGCTGTGGATTTGATCAATGTGGCTCTTCCCGCATACGACAATAGCTTTGCTTTCCATCCTTGTATCTTGGCATCTAATCTCTCCACAATGGGTTGAAAAGCTATGCGCCTTGATCCCATAACAATGAATGGAAGACCCAAATACTTTGTGCTGTTATTTGCTTTGCGAAGCCCCAGTATATTATTAACTGTGCTTACCACTTGTCTGTTTGCATTGGCACTGTAATGAATCCTGGATTTGTCTTTATTGATAAGCTGACCATCTTTCATAGGTTGAAAGGCATTCTGCTATTGATTCAGCTTCACCTGCATTAGCTCTGCCAAAGATAAGGAGGTCATTTGCAAACATTAAATGTGTAAGGGGATCACAGTTTCTAGCAATTTTATTTCCTTTTATGCCGCCCACCATGGCTTTCTTTGTGAGCAGTCATGAAAGAGCTTCTGAGCAAATTGTAAAAAGGAAAGGGGATAGGAGGTCCCCTTGTCTTAAGCCCCTCTGTGGTGAGAAGTTACCAATTGGGCCTCCATTAACAAGGATGGAAAATGTGGGGTTGTGATGCATTGCTCAATGAGATGAATGAATTGGGGAGGGAAGCATGATAAGGATAGAATTTGAAGAAGGAATGGCCATTCCACCCTATCGAAGGCTTTAGACATGTCAATCAAAATGACCATAACATTCAAATGTAAGACCCTCACATTCAATCGCAAACCAAACTTCCAAGTCCAAAACCTTATGCTATAAAATTAACATCCAATTTGATTTAATTAACAAACAAATTTCATACAATTTAAAACCCCATTTCATACAATTAACATCCATTTTCATACAATCAACAACCCATTTCATACAATCAACATCCCATTTCATACAATAATAAACCCTAACATCCAATTTAAAAACTATAACATTCATTTAATCAAATTACAAACAACAACTATAACATTCAATAATAACTCTACAATCCCAATTTGAAAATCCTACTCTTAAAATATAACATTCAAAAACACTCTAATCTTGTTTCAAAATCCCAATTTAAATAACCCTAACATACATCAAATCAAGACCCCATAAACTTAATTTGAAACACAACTAAATTTGAAAACAAATTAGCCTACAAAGTTCATTGCGTGTGTTTGTGTACTGCTGTGCATATGTTGTGTGTGTCCGTTTGCGTGAGATGTGTGGGCTGTGTGTGTGTGTGTGCGCTGTGTAAGCTGCTGGTTTTGGTGTTGTTTTGTGGGTTAACAGAGAGTGCATGTGAGGATTGAGTTGCTAGTAAGAAACCGAAGCATCCGATCAAGCATCACTGGGGTTTCGGGATTTCGAGTCGCGGGAGGGCAATCGCAACGCCGTCAAGAGTTATTCATCGGACAGTTTAATTTGGGGTTTATAGGTAAGCATATTCGAATATGTGTGCGTGTGTGTGTCGTGAGAGAGAGAAAGAGAGAGAGGGATGTACCTGAAAGGAAGCTGCTGCTGCTAGTTTTGCCAAGGCCAACGGACACGACGGTTGCCAATGTGGTACTTAGCCGCAATAACTACCTCCTTCTGTTCAAATTTGAATCACCAACGAATCCTATATAAATCACACCCTCACAATGATGAATCAAATTTCAAAAAAAAAAACAATCAAACCCACTACGAATTTCAACCAGTTTTCTATTTCCTTTGCACTCATCAAAATCATCCACCCAAAAATGGAGCAAACTGAAGAAGGAATAGGGATCAAAATCTACAATGCTGAACCCCCACAAGGAGATGAGCCCATTCCATACCCCTCCACCACTCCGTGTGCTCCAGGAGGTGGCCGGAAACGTCGTGCCGTTGCAAACGGAGTACAGAAAACCCTATCGAAAACCTCCATGCTCGCCAACTTCCTCCCCACCGGAACACTTCTCACATTCGAAATGGTCATTCCTTCCATATACCACAATGGTGAATGCACTCCGGTCAGCACTTTAATGATCCATGTCCTATTGGGATTGTGCGCTCTTTCGTGCTTCTTCTTTCACTTCACCGATAGTTTCAGAGGACCGGACGGAAAAGTGTACTATGGGTTTGTGACCCATAAGGGTTTGGCTGTGTTTAAGCCTGGTCTTAATGTGGAAGTGCCTAAAGAGGAGAGATATAAGCTTGGTTTCACAGACTTTGTCCACGCAATCATGTCGGTGATGGTGTTCATGGCGATCGCGTCGTCGGATCATCGGGTGACCAACTGTCTGTTTCCGGGGCACGAGAAGGACATGGACGAAGTGACGGAGAGTTTTCCATTAATGGTTGGGATTGTTTGTAGTGGTTTGTTTCTTGTGTTTCCCAACACTCGATATGGCATTGGGTGCATGGCTACATGACAATAACAGTGGTGTTATGGTTTGTGTGTGCACCTTTGAAGTTCTGTATGTATTAATTAGCAGTAGATCAATAGACATATTGATACATTGATCTATCATGAATAAATTTTCTTTGTTTATGGCCTGTAATAAATAAATAATTATTTTATTTTGTGGCTAATTGTTTGTAAAAGTTATAACTAATATAATAACTGCATTGAATTAAGTTGTATTGAATTAAGTTTCTGTCATATACCATTACTCATAAATAAATACAATATTGGCTCTCCCATTATTTTATACAGGGCCGGCCCAATTGTATTAAAAAAAAAGCGTAGGTTTTAGGTACTAAATTTTTAGAAGGTCCCATAATTTTAGATAAATAACTAGTTCACATAAAAAATTTAAATCCATGAAAATCTTATGTCTTACAAAAATATCCCAAAAAATTTAAGACCAATTAAAAAATTATAATTTTAATAATTTGGATCTACAATTCAATCCATAACATTAGAAACTCAAAAATAAAAAATTTAAAAAACAAATAAAAAATATTCAAAAATCAACTAATATTTACTCACATCTATTTTCTCTCTCTTAAAAAATAAAAAATAAAGTATCACATCCTCCTCTCTCATTTTAAAAAAATATTTTTTGATTTTTTAAAAATAATATTAAAAATAAAAAATCTTATTTAATATTACCGCTTTAGGTATCAAATTAGCTTGAACCGCCCCTGATCTTATACCAAAGTCTGAAAGTCCATATGTTCATGGATGTCCAAGAACTGGCCCATCTGTGCGTCTCTTTTGGTTGGGATCCATTATATTGAGTGACGAATTGAGAAAAAGTCCAGAACGCTTGTACAGCCCATTCATGGCATGGTTCGGCTACGGTTCTTAACCACCAAACAAATATACCCGCCAAAAACCTCCAACTGTAATTGGAATGTGGATTCCGATTCCACAAAGCAGCAATGTCTCTTTCTCCTCAAGTCCTGCTCTTCTCTGGATCAGCTCTTTCAAATCTATGCACAAATCCTAATCGTTGGTCTCCAGAAAGATGAACAAATTGTAGATAAAATCATCCAATTTTGCGCACTACATCCCTTGGGAAGCTTGAATCACGCAAGACGAGCTATAAAACAATCTGAAAACCAAATACCCTCTTCGTGGAACAGTCTCATCAGGGGCTATGCTACTAAGTGCGATTCACCAAGAGAAGTCATATGGGTTTTCCTTGCAATGCGACGTTCAAGAACCAAACCCAATGAGCTCACCTACCCGTTTCTTTTCAAGGTTTTTGCTACATTTTCGGGGCTCAAAGAAGGGCGACAAATCCATGCGGATGTTTTGAAGCACAGAGTGGATGATGATGTATATGTGCAGAATATTGTGATTCATTTTTATGGGTCTTGTAAGAAGATTGTAGATGCATATCGGATGTTCGATGAAATGTTGTTTAGAACTCTCGTTTTTTGGAATTCAATTATTTCTAGCTGTGTTGATAACTTGTGGTTCTATGAATCGATTAAGTACTTTGTCAGGATGAGAAATTGTGGGTTAAAGCCGGATGAGACCATGATAGTAATTCTGCTTTTTGCTTGTGCTGAGCTTGGAAACCTGAACTTGGGAAAATGGGCTCATACCCAAGTTATTGAGAAAGGGTTGGTTGTAAATTGTCAATTGGGTACCTCCCTGGTTGACATGTATGCCAAGTGTGGAGTTGTGGATTATGCTAGCCTAGTTTTTTATGCCACACTTGAACGCAATGTATGGACGTGGAGTGCGATGATTCTTGGGTTAGCCTAGCATGGGATTGCTACCAAAGCCCTTGAACATTTCAGAAAATTGAAGAAGAATGTAGTTCAACCTAATTATGTGACATTCCTTGGGGTCCTCTGTGCTTGTAGCCATGCTGGACTGGTGGAGGATGGACATAGATTCTTTCATGAAATGGAGCATGTGCATGGGATCAAACCTATGATAATACATTATGGTGCCATGGTAGATGTTTTGGGTCATGCTGGTCGTCTAAAAGAAGCATATAACTTCATCATTGATATGCCGATTAAACCTGACGCAATTGTGTGGAGGACGTTGCCGGGGGCATGCAACATTCATGATCTCAATGACTACAACGGGCTGGGTGAGAAGGTAAGAGAGAAGTTACTTGAATTGGAACCAAGGAAGAGTGGAAACTTCATAATGGTCGCAAACAAGTATGCTGAAGTTGAGAAATGGGACAAAGCAACACATGTTAAGATGGCTGGGGAGAGCCTTATTGAGGTAAGGGGATCCATCCATAGGTTCTTTTCTGGAGAAGATGATCAAGTTGATTGTGAGGGTATCTTCCTGTTACTAGATATATTGAATTTTCATATGAAGATGGTTAACTATGAGTAATTACCATGTTTACTACGTTGCCTCTTTTTCCCTACAAATGCTGTAATGAAAGCACTAATTCTCGCTGCTTTTAAAGATTTGGTTTTCTCATGTGACTCTTGGCTTGTGCATCGTAGGCATCTTGCAAAATAAAATTTATTCCCTTTCGTATGTAGTATGCATTTAAATAGTTTTGTCTCTTTTTCTTTGATTATTCAAATGGTTATGTTATTCTAGTTTTTTTAATAACATAGCAAGTGTATCTGTGTTTTTGCCCCCCCCCCCAAAAAAAAGGTTTGCAAATATCCCTGTGCATACCAGACAACTTCAAAATTAGCTGATAATAACAACACCTTTTGTTGTGACACCTTATTCCTTTCCGTTTGAAATTTGAGCATTGAACATATTTTCCAAGATATTGGCATCAAAAAATAAAAAATTCTGCGACTTCAACATTGAAAATTGAGAAAGGAGAACCTACAAAAATTGGAAAGAGTCGCATCATTTATAAAAACAGAGTGCTCCATAATTTTTTCATTTGCCTACAAAAACTGAAGTATTATTGAGAGGTAAACTGAGAAACACCAGATATTACTAAAGATGAATAAAGCCTAAAAAGGATAGGGTTCCTAGAAGCTAAAGCTCAAATTTAGAACAAAAGAAATCATACTAAAACTTAAACACTTATTACACTTGCACGATAAATCTCTTATAAAAATTTGACACCAAATTTGTTGTATCTAATGCTTTTACCAAGGTGAAATAACAAATTAAGATTGTTGTAAAATGAACAATCGGATCTTTGCTAAACGGTCGATTCCATTTCCAACAATTCCCGACAATAATCCATTGATTTCTAATATTGCGTTTTCAACTTAAGTAGATTAGAACAATAATAAAAATTAAAAAACAACATACTGGATTACAATAGACATCCCCTACTTAGTAACATTCCTATATGCTGATATTCCCTGATAAACAAAGATAAATTTACTACTTACAAATGCTTTATTATTTGTATTAAAGATGTGCAAGTACCAATGATTCCAATCAAAAGGCACATCAACATAATTCCCCATATAATCACTAGTTCAAATCTAAGTATTTGATAAGTTCCAAATATCTTCAGATAGCACAAGCATGGAAGTAAAGTTGAAACAGTGACACTTAGAAGTGCTCCAACAAGTGATGCGAGATTGACCACATCTTAAACTATTCCTAATTGAATGACACTGACTACATTCAAATAAAATATCAAAATTCTTACCATTTATTCTGCATCAGTTTACACTTAGATAATTCAACCATGGTCTCATGTTCCCAACTATACAAATTACTTTTGGGCAAAATCAAAAGATCCCTGCTATAAATATATCTCTGCCACTAGAGTTTTAGCTTCTGCCATACTCCTTGGCTCATTTTTGTGGTCTGGCAAGTTTGATGGCATTGGATTTCAAGAAAGAGGAACTTTGTTGAATTGGAAGGGATTACGTACTGCTGTTAGCTTATATACATTCTGTTATGGTGTCCATGCAGTTTTTCCCACCCTCTACACTTCTATGAAGAACCAAAGACTCTTCTTTAAGGTGAAGGAAAGTCTTTGAGTCACTGAAATTTCTTTGGTCGTTTACATTACTAATTGTCACTTGACGTTCTTCATTGCAAATCTTGCTCCTATGTTTTTTTTTCTGCACCGTTATCAATGCATCAATAACAATTTTTGGGTACCTCATGTTTGGTCCAAAAGTACAGTCACAAATTACATTAAACTTTCCACCTCATAAAATTAGCTCTAAAGTAACAATTTATACCACCCTGATCACTCCCATAGCAAAATATTCACTGATGGTGACGCCAATTCTCAATGCTGCTAAAAATCCGTTGAAGTCTTACTACAATGAAAGACCCCTGAGATTTGTGATCAACACTATCTTGATTATCAGCGCCAAAGGGTTGGTATAAATTGTAATGACTGACTATGCACTATTTTGTTACGGGAGTGATCAGGGTGGTATAAATTGCTACTTTAGAGCTAATTTTATGGGTTGGAAGGTTTAATGTAATTTGTGACTGTACTTTTGGGCCAAACATGAGGTACTCGAAAATTGTCATTGATGCATTGATAACGGTGCAAAAAATAAAGCATAGGAGCAAGACCTGTAATGAAGAACGTCAAGTGACAATTAGTAATGTAAATGACCAAAGAAATTTCGGTGATTAAAGACCTTCCTTCACCTTAGAGGAGAGTCTTTGGTTCTTCATAGAAGTGTAGAGGGTGGGAAAAACTGCATGGACACAATAACAAAACGTATATAAGTTAACAGTAGTAAGTAATCCCTTTCAATTTAGCAGAGTTCCCCTTTCTTGAAATCCAATGCCATCAAATATGCCAGCCCACAAAATTGAGCCAAAGAGTATGACAGAAACTAAAACTCCAGTGGCAGAGATATATGAGAGAATGCTCATGTTTCTTAACCAAACAGTAAGAAGTATAATGAGGTCAACAATTATCACAAAGCAAACTTTTCCACCAATTGTAAGCCCACCTATTTCGATTCCCACGTCTAGAAATATTTTGACCGAATTATCCCCTTCTACAATTAGGAAACTCGTCACAATCAAGTAGAGTTCAACATTCATGGCAATGGATGCAAACGTTCTTCTTTTTTTTGTACCGAATGCACGCTCGACAATATCAGTATAGCTTCTTATACTTTAATCTGCATCCATACATCTTTGCATTAACAACGCTGTGTAGAAGGCTGAGATTGCAATAATAAGAAGAAGTATCAAGCTCAACCACCCTCCTGATGATAATGCATATGGTATTGACAATATTCCGAATCCTAAGAAACCAATCAAAGGTAGAGTCTGTAAGATAGAACATCAAAGTAATCCACACAGCCTGTTTTAATCCTACTTAATAGAACAAAATAACAAACATAGACACTTGAATTTATTGGAGAAAGAACAAAATAATAGTGAAAGATGAAAAAGAACCTGATTAAACGTTGAGAACATTAAAACACGTCTGGAAGGAGGTAGTGCCTATAACGGAGTTGGTCACTCCCTCAACTTCCTCCACCCCAAATATGGTCTGCTGTTCATTGTTGCTATTGCCAAGTGGGAGGGGTATCATTGTAGAGAAAGAGGAGAGGTGCAAAAACTAGTGGACTAGGGGTTGGAAGGTGCTAGGATAAACTATGCCTTTGTGCTAGCCTGGTAGCTCTATTTATAGCGGGGATCTTTTGGTAGCTCTATTTATAACGGGTACCTACGTGATGAATTGCAGGTGGGGTTTAAATAGAATAAGTTTTTCACGGTTAGACTGTACAGTAAATAGTTTATAGTCAGTCATTACACTGACACGCCATTTAATTTTAAATCAAACACCACAAATTTAAAAGAGTCTTCAACCAAAAGAATAATAAAAAAGTTAGAAACAAAAGTGAGAGACTTACCATATTGCTCCACCAAAGAAGAAGAACGGCTAACTGTTCGTCTTCTCATAAAATATATATTGGGTATTACTGTTTTCCTTTTTTTTTTATATATTTTTGGTGTGACTTTTTATATAATGTATGGTTTCAATCTCTCTTCCAAAAAGTGAGAATGTATGCATTATTTGATGGATTCCCAATTTGGTTGTTCCTTTTTTTTTTTTTTTCTTTTCCTAATTTGGTTGTTCAACCCACATGCATCCTCTAGAGCCATGGACCGTGTGCATTTGTCGGTGAATGAAATGAACCACCAATCTATCAAGTCTTCTTTCATGCAATGGTCCTCTAGAGTCATGTAAATGAATTATTTTTTATGAACTAAAAGCGGATATGACTTGTTACAAAGCATAGGCAAGGCAAAAGGGTTTTTGGCATTTCAAAAAAGTCCTACTCAACTATCTACAAATGACAAGTCATTGATGGAAGTTTTTTATAGAAGAATTCAGTCCAGTCCCGGTGAGATTGAATTATTGATGGTATACTTTATGTATGTGCCTAATGAATTCATTGAATGAATCTAATTTGAGCTACAGGTTTATTGAAATGGATCTTGAATGTAGTACAAGAGAGATATGAAGCAATTTCCTTTGCCCTAATCATATTAATCTAGCAATTCTTCTATCCTAAAATTGAATGTCATATTTTTTTTTGAGCTAAAACTAAACGTTAGATTGAAGTAATTAATTTGCAGTGAAACTGTTATATAACTGAGTATTTCTATTAATGTTGCAAGTTCACTGTGTTTCAATTTAACCACTAGGAATAAAAGAGCACCACAAAATTGCGTACACAATTGGGTTCAGACCCATTCAAACATCAGCATTATTAGGTCCATTCAAATGCATGTCCTTAGGGGTCTGAGTTTTAATAAGATCTCTACGTCGATCCCTATTAACTACAAAATAGCCTTTTTTTTAATGGAGTTTTTCATCTTTTTTACTCAGTTTGACAACACTCAGGAGTTTTTCATCTTTAACGCCATTACCCTTCCCAAAAGGCCAAATTCTCACCCTTTTTTTCCCGCAATCTTATTCAACCAGAATCTTTTTGTTTTATTCAACCAGAATCTTGGTCTCACAAAATATTGTTGGTGATCTTTGTTGCCATTCATCAACCAGAATATTGGTGTAACAAAAAACTACAAATTTTTTTTGATCTATGTCAGGTATGTGCATACAGTTTAATTGGATTCCTTAGGGGTTTGGTTTTTGATATTTTTTTTTCTATATTTTTGAAATTGACACATTATAAATTGTTAGAATACCTAAGTACAATAGCAAAAGCCATGATTAGAATATCTAAATACAATACAAGAGCACCGCATATACAAGTAAATTAGCTTTAATTCATAATGATCGTTGAACTTGATTCATTTTGATTTGAAGCTTCTTCAACCCACTAATTTCGACATCATTTGTCAAAAGAGTCATAGGTTGCATACGATGATGCACTACATCTTAATTATTCAACGTTCGCACATACTCGCCACACTAGACAATGAAACAGTTGCAAGTATACATTTTATGGAATGAGCATATGACATTTTTCAATTTAAAATTTGTGAATGACCAAATAAAATACAAACAAAACAATGAATAGAAATGACAAATGTAAAATTTTTGAAAATCCAATTTTTTTTCTTGATATAAATTGAAGAAAATCAATTTTCATTTTTCTTTGCATAAATCTAAGAACATCAATTTACTATCCAACTAAAATATACAATCAAATTTGTGTGTTAAAAATTCAAGAAAAATAGTCGAAATCCACACCCTAAAAACAAAAACCCAATCAAATGTTATTTAACATACCCAAAATGTCACAACAAATAGAAAACAATAGTTTAGAAGGATGTCGAAAGTGGGAAGACCACAACATTATAAAGGAGACAGACACCGTATTCGACATTCACACCAACTTGTCAAAGTATAGTACAGTATTATTGTTTAGACCATCTCTATCAATGCTATCTAAAATAGTTACTCAAAATATATTTAAATATTATATTATCTACTTTACTTGACGATTTTTTTAAATTCACTCCAACAATACTGTCTATTTTAATTAATCACTTCAACTAACTTTCAATAATAAAATCTAAAATTCAGATTATTTAAATTATCTTCACAAGGGATCTGCAGCATCAGAGTATAAATAAACGGAATTAAATTCGGGTAAATACCTATCAATGATCACTCTATTGATTACACGCTAAAACCGAAGAAGGTAACAACGATTAATTTTGGAAACGAATACAGGAGGAAGAAAGAACACACCATAAAAAAAGGGAAAAATGATAAATTTAAAGCAACACCGTAACAAGAATCAAAACAAAGAGCAGCAGGAAATAAAAGAAGCAACATACCAAACACCAAAAAATCATGAATTTCATACTAAAGTCGTTTTCTCACATGAGCATATGTTCTTAAGAACATCTTCAACCATGACTCAAAATTTTACTCAAATTTAAGTTAGTGTTTGAGTAAAAAACTTAATTTGATACAAAGGGCTTCAGTAGACAAACTCAAATTTAAAGAAACAAAACCTTAAATTTAAATGAGGACCAACTCAAAATTAAATGAGAGTAAAAATAGCCATTAGATCTTTAAAAGATGGTGAAATCTCACAATTATATATTTTGATAAGAATTTGAGTCTCCTTTAATTTAAGTAAAAAAAGAGAGTCTTCCTTGATTTCGTATAAGTTTGAGTAAGAATTGGAACAAATTTTTTAAATTTTTTTACTTAAATTTAAATTTGAGTCTAAATTTGAGTCAGGTCGAACATATGCTCTGTTTGATCGACAGAAAAACACTTTAAAAACAAAAACAAAAACAAAAAAGCAATGAAATTGTTGAAAACCAAAACTCTCTAAATAATCTGTGGCTGCGATTTCAGTTTATAGCAGCAACAAGGACAACAAAGCAAACCAGCAATCCAATAAATAAAAGGAAAAACGCAGAGAGAGAGAGAGAGAGAGAGAGAGAGAGAGAGACGAATACCTTCAAATCGAGACGCTTTTTCCAGCCGGAGGGTACTTGCAAGTCGAGGTCGAGCTCCTTGGAGTCAAGGGTACAACACCCTCCAAGCAAGTCCCGTGTAATCAGCACCGTCGATTTCCCAACACCACCCGTTTCGATTTCCCAACACCACCCAGCACGAGAGACTGTTCGATTTCAAATCAGCAGCTTTGTTCGAGTTTGATCGATTGATTTGGGATTTAGGGTTTGTGGCTTGTGGCTTCACTGTCTGAGAGAAAGAGGAGGCGACAAAGGGATTTTTGGGTGCTTGTGGCTTCACTGACTGTGAAGGCATCGAGTCCAATCGATGGACAGGCAGAGAGAAGCGTGAGAGGCGAGAGTCTGGCGCAACGAGGGAGATGTGGGCTAGATGTAGCGAGTGAAAAACAGGCAATGAGAAATAGATAGCAAATAGTTAGTCTGTTGGAACCAGGAGAAATTATCTAAAATAGGTAAGGGGAGTGGTTTACCTATCCTGTTGGAGGTGTTCTTATATCTTATTGTACCATATCATTTGCTACACCAAATCTTGTCCGTTCATCACAAATGCTAAAATCTTACTCTCCTCACGTGCATGTTGTTCTTCGTCTTCTCCAACAAGCTCACCTCTATGGAAGGTCTATAAAAATTACAACGGTTGTAACGGTCTAAAAAGAACATAATGGCCGTTACACGTTATTCTGCTGCAATGAGCGTTACATTAAAATATTCTGACCGCTATAATGCGATCATAGTAATGGGCATCAGCTTTACATAAAGTCCTTAATTACTTGCAATCCAGGGCATGAGTTAACTTTACATAAAGTCCGTTGCGCGCCATAACCTCCTATTTTTAAAATCTTGTTTCACACCGTTATATCTTAAGATTACGTAAATGTCGTATCGTAGTTACTTGCAATCCAGGGCACGAGTCTCCCCTCAGAACTGATGGGTCAGGCCGAAGAATCTAACTCATATTATAAACCTAGCTTAAAATAAAGAGCTTAATTTATAAAAATTCAGTATTCAGTCCAAAGGGATTCATGCTCAGTCAAGCTCATCAGGTTTGAGGAGCTACATCACCAAAGGAGTAAACAAGGTCATCCAAGAGTCTCATTCTCGCCGTCTTAAAAAAAGTCAAATCTCATCTCATCATTTGACCGAATTTCATAGAAAGTACCGTAACTGCCTCGCCCGTTGAGAAGAGATCGTCAACTCCAACAGATCAGCCACTTAATTACTAATATCTCGCTTAAATCTGTTATAAGGTGACTATAAATTGTAAGCCTTACTAATACTTTGGGGGGGGTAGATCACACTGAATTGAGCACAACTCTCTTATCTCTCTCAATTTGTAACTCCTTACTCTCCTTACACATTTGAAGTAATAAAAACTCCTCAACGACCCAAGTCATTCAGAGTGGACGTAAGTCACGTTGACCGAACACTATAAATTCTTATTTTCATCTCTCCACTTTAATTACTGCATTTATTATTGTTTCCTTGACAGGTGATGTGTAAATCAATTTGTGGATTATCAAGTACCGTTATTTTTGTGATCCAAATTCATTAGACAAACACAAAGATAACTCCATATGGTTTATCTCAAATTCACCCCCCTTGTGTTGGCAAACTAAAACTAAAACCTGTAAACTTCCTAAAAAAAACTGAAAAGAAGGGAAATAAAGAAGTGATAGAAAAAAGTATCCAAGACAAACAGAAATATGATGGAGTTTTGTGCCAGATTATACCTGAAGCAAGAGATACATATGTTAGACTTGTTCAGTACTATGGCGAGGCAATACAGGCTTTGCCAGGTACATAGGGTTGAGATCTCCGGCCATGATAACGATCTTGGGCTCCCTTTCCGGCTGCAGTACGTGCTCGGGCTTGGTCTGTTTTTCCTCGACATCACCGGACGACTCAGAAGAAGAACTTCTGAAAGAACAAGTTAGAAGAAGTAATGCTAATGCAATGAGTCCCAACACTAAACCTAAGCCACCAAAGAGGTAGGGAATGGGTGATTTCCATGGGTGGAAACCGCCATGAACGGTGGTGGTGGTGTTGTGTGTTGGCATCATCTGATCTTAGAGCCTCTCTGTAGTTTTTCCAGTGCAATGAATTGAAAGATGAGGTTAAGTGTCTTAGTATAGGAATATGCTATTTTTGTATACATTGCTGGGAAACACTCTTCCACAGCGCATGGACTAGAGCACTAAGGCATTGCCTTGTTTAATTACGAATATACCCTCCTGCAGAAGCAGAACTTGAAAAGGAATACTTGCTCGTGGCTTCACTGTGATCCTTTGCAGATCATCAGAAGCATTGATTGCTTTGCAAATCTCTTCATCTATTTGGCATCCCAATTTTACCCTTTAATAAATTGAATAATCCCAAGCTTGATTTAGACCCCGAAGAATGAAAAAAAAATAGAAGAAATAGCCCAAAGATAATCGATTTTCTTATCTCTTATGTTTCATTTGATACGACAAAAAAAAATGAAAGAATGAAAAATTGGAGAGATAGATTAAACATCATGTTTGGTAAGAAATAAAAATAGAAAGGATGAAAAAATAGATGAATTAACTTTCCTTTTAACTCACAAAAATTAATTTCTTCAAACTTAAAAAGTAAAGTGGATAAAAAATTAGTTATATGTGTTAAAATATATGTTATTTGTATATATAATTATTTGATACATGCATATATTATATTTATCAATTACATATTATGTATAGATTAATTTCATATATAGATATAATGTTGACATATGTATTTATATATATTTTTTAATAAAAATAAAAAATCATTTTTTTCTACTTTTCGTCTCTCTTACCAAATACAAAAGAGATAATGAATGATTTCTCCTTTAAATGATGAAAAGTGTATCATTTTTATTTTTTCATTTTTCTATCCGCTCTACTAAATAGACCATTATACAAACAGATATGTTACGAAAAAGACTGATTTTTATCACTGGTAATCATGCAAGTGCACGGCCTTTTTATACTATTGCCTTTTTTATAATTGATATTTGAACATTTAGCATCTGTTTTTTTTTTGTCCTTTTGAATGGTTACTGTCACCAAATTGGCAATAAAAGGGCATTTCAAGGGTATCATCCTCTTACTAGATATATTGAATTTGCATATGAAGATGGTTAAATATGAGTAATCAACATGCGTACTACGTTGCCTCTTTTTCCCTACAAATGCTTTTACGAAAGCACCAATTCTCCATGTATTTAAGGATATGGCTTTCTCATTTGATCCTTGGCTTCTGCATCCTGGGCATCTCGCAAAATAGAATTGATTCCTTTTTGTCTTTAGTATGCATTTAAACAAGTTTAGAACAAAAGAAATCATAATAAAACTTAGACACTGATTACACTTGCATGATGGATCTCTTGTCAAATTTCGACACGAAATTTGTTGTATCCAATGCTTTTAGCAAGCTGAAATAACAAATTAAGATTGCTGTAAAATGAACAATCAGATCTCGCTAAACAGTCCATTCCATTTTTCAACAATTCTAGCCAATGTTCCTTTGATTCCACTATTGGGCTTTCAACTTGTGCAGATTGGTACAATAACAAAAACAAAACAGTGTAGTGGATTACACTAGGCATCCCCTACATACTGATATTCCCTAATGAACAAAGATAAATTTACAGCTTACAAATGCTTTATTATATCTGTTAAAGATGTGTAAGTACCAAAGATTCCAATCAAAATGCCCATCACCACAATTCCCCCTATAATCACTAGTTCAAATCTAAGTTTATGATAAGTCCCGGAAATCTTCAGATAGCACAAGCATGGAAATAAAGTTGAAAGAGCCACACTTAGAAGTGCTCCAACAAGTGACACAAGATACCCGAAAAAGGGGATGGTCAGGGCTACAATGATGGTGCTGATAACCAAGATAGTGCTGATCACATATCTTAGGGGTCTTATGTTGCAGTAAGACCTCAACGGATTTTCAACAGAATTGAGAATTGGTGTCACCATCAATGCATATTTTGCTATGGGATTGATCAGGGTGGTATAAATTGCCACTCTTGAGCTAATTTTATGGGTTGGAAGGTTTAATGTAATCTGTGACTGTACTTTTGGACCAAACATCAAGTACCCAAATATTGCCATTGATGCATAGATAAGGGTACATAAGGCAAAACATAGGAGCAAGACCTGCATTGAAGAAGAACAAGTGACAATCAGTAATGTAAACTACCAAAGAAATTTCGACAATTCAAAGAATTTCCTTCACCTTAGAGAAGAGTTTTTGGTTCTTCATAGAAGTGTAGATAGTGGGAAAAACTGGATGAGCACAATAACAGAACGAGTATAAGCTAACAGCAGTGGGTAATCCCTTCCAATTCAGTAGAGTTCCCCTTTCCTGAAATCCAATGCCATCAAATGCGCCAACCCACAAAATGGAGCCAAGGATTATGACAGAAGCAAAAACTCCAGTGGCAGAGATATACGAGAGAATGCTTAGATTTTTTAACCAAACAGTAGGAAGTATAATGAGGCCTACAATTATCACAAAGCAAACTCTTCCACCAATTCTAAGTCCACCTATTTCGATTCCCATGTCTGGAAATATTTTAACCAAATTATCCCCTTCTACAATTAGGAAACTCGTCACAATCAAGAAGAGTTCAACATTCATGACAATGGATGCAAACGTTCTTCCTTTTGTACCGAATGCACGCTCAACAATATCAGGATAGCTTCTTATACTTTGATCCGCATCCATACATCTTTGCATTAACAACGCTGTGTATAGGGCTGAGATTGCAATAATAATAAGAAGTATCAAACTCAACCACCCTCCTGATGCTAATGCATATGGCATTGACAATATTCCGAATCCTAAAAAACCAATCAAAGGCAGATTCTGTAAGATAGGACATCAAAGCAATCCATACAACCTGTTTTAAAGGCCAATTGAATCCTACTTAATAGAACAAAATAACAAACATATACACTTGAAATTATTGCAGAAAGAACAAAATAACAGTGAAAGTTGAAGAGGAAGAACCTGATAGAGCGTTGAGACCATTAAAACAAGTCTGGAAGAAGGAGGTAGTGCCTGTAACAGAGATGGGCACTCCCTCAACTTCCTCCACCCCAAGCTTGGTCTGCTGTTCATAGTTGCCAGACGGGAGGGGTAGGGTAACAGAATATCTATCCTGTGCTTTTGTCTCCATTGTAGACGAAGAGGAGAGTCCCAAACTAGTGGACTAGGCGTTGGAAGATGCCTAGGATAAACTATGCCTTTGTGCTTGCCTGGTAACTCTATCTATAGCGGGGATCTTTTGGTTTTGCCCAGAAGTAATTGGGATAGTTCTGATCTTTTGGTTTTAACTCCTTACCATTAAGTAATATTTCGATCTTTTGAATGAGAAATCTATGGTGCATAGGAAGTCGCAGTGGGGTCGTCGATTTTTGGGTTAAATCACAGGTCCCGTTCCAAGACTTCTATGGTGACACCGACGCTCTAACGAGAGGGAGAAGAGGAATCCGCGTTAGAAGGAGTAGACTTTGCATTAATGGACAGAAGTCTTCTAAGTCTTTAGTCTTTAGTCTTTAGTGTTGAAACTATATACACTGAAAAGAGCCGTGAGGAAATTGGCATAACCATATATGCTTTTTGGCCTTGGATACAAATCCAAACCTTTCATAATCTCACATGGGTCGTCGACTGAAATGAGGTCGTAGAATTTTGTAATCTTCTTATTTTTGGGAAAAAATTTACGATACCGAATTTTGTTTTTAGTACTCTACCGGAAGTTACAACTTATAAGGAAATTAATGATTGTAGTTGTAATTTTTTCTTTATAAATTGTAATTTGATCTTTAAAAATTATAACTTTTATAATCGATCATGCTCATTACAAGTTGTAACTTACATTTCAAAAAATTATAACTTATTTTAAAAAATTATAATTTTTTATACTGACCGTACCGTAGACTTTCCATATTTTTTTGTTATAGTATTTAACTTAGTTATTAATTTATTGAAATTTTTCTAAAGAAAGTTTTATCAATGTAAAATCATTGGTTCCAAAAATGAGTTTAATGTTTTCCACTAAAAAACATGTTTTCAACCCACGTTTTCACATTTAAACTATGTTTTCATAAAAAACTATGATAGAATGAAAGTAACTAAGATTGCATCACTTATTTATGCAATATACTAGAAGCATTAATTTAGTAGTGAAAGTGGTTCAGAAGTGTTCTATATACAAATCCTATTTTCTCTTAATTCTGAATTATTTAATAAACCTCTTCTGATTAAATTCTAACATGTGACATATGTAATCACTTCCAATATTTTAATAACTTCTTCATATTTAAACAACTATTTAACATTTTAATTTTTGTAAAATATCAATTTAATACATTAGTAAGCGATTTTTTAATAAAATTAGTACGCAACGAGGGTATGAGTGACAGTGACGATGAAGAGATATTACAAATTTTGTGGATCGCTAGTCAGATAGAGTATTGGTGAAAAACTAAGCTTCTTGATATTTACAAACCAACAACATTATAGCAATTAGTCTATTTTTAAAAAAAATTAAGTACAATTTTTTATGTAAAATACTTGAAATTGTGTAATACTCTACTATATTGTGTAATACCAAAAAGAAAAATAAAAATAAAAATACAGCAAATTAAAAATTTTAATATATAAATTACAAATTTTAAAAATCTTTTCAAGGTGTAAAATATCATTTATCCTATTTTTCCTCTATCATGCATCGTTATTGTGAGAAAAATGAAGAGTTGACACGTGTCAAGTCATAGATTAGAGCACGAGTCTTCAATGAAACCAACGCTGTTTTCGTATCTGTGAAGATGGGGACTTTGCTACATTTCAGATCAGATGAAAAAAAAAAAGGTGGGGACTACGCATAAATGTACTCGAATCAGATCATAGAATTGCATCTGTTTACTTTATTGTATCAAAATTTTATATTCAATCAATTCAAATTGTAATTCAAATGAATCAAATGAGGACCGATTATTATGTATCCGACAACATAGATTGGTCCTTTGTAGTCAATTTGAGTCCTAAATACCTAACAAGGTCATATAAGGTCAGAAGTATGTATCAGTTTGAAAGAAAAACGTCGAAAACTTTTTTAAAAAAAATTTTGGCTGGGTGTTTGAGCCGGCTCATGCACAGCTCGACTAAACCCTTTCTTTGTCCGGTTAAAAGTTGATCATCTATGCCGAAACTAGGGTATTAATGAGGGATAAATATTTCGTGACCTGTTTTCAAGGACTAGTCAAAATTCGAATTCAAAACATTTGAATTTACAACTCAATTCATATTACCACTTCCAATTTTGCTCGAGTCAAAACTATATCGACTAGGAAAACTGATGATCATGTACTTGTTAGCCTATTTAACACACTCACACTACACACTAAAAGAAAAAAGTCAGGCCATTTATTAAATTTATAGAGACAATCGTCGATTACACTGCCAGAACTATTATTCTCACACACAAACTTAAAAATTACTAAAGATGAATAAAGCGTAAAAGGATATCAATTCCTAGAAACTAAATTTCAAATTTGGAAAAGTAAATCGAAATAAAACTTCGATTTGTTACACTTCATTGATTGATCTCTTGTTCAATCTCTTTACCAAATTTGGTGTGTCCATTGCTCTTAGCAAGCTGAAATAGCAAACTAGGAATGCTGTCATGGACTGCAGTTGTGACTAAGTTCTTGTAAGTGCAGCAATGTCCTCCTCTGGTAGAAAATGAACCATTGACTCCTGATCAGTTGATTCCATTTTCCTGCAGTTCGCGGCAATCATCCTTCGATTTCCAATTCTGATACTTTCAAATTATGCAGATCGGAACGACAAGAACAATAACTATAAAAACTACATTGTGGAACACAATATGTGTCTCCTACTTGCTAACATTGCTACAGACTAAACAACTGAAACTGAGTGATCATCAAAGAAAACTTTAATGCCTACAAATGCCCTATAATTTGTATTAAAGAAGTGCAAGTACCAATGGTTCCAATCAAAAAGCCCATTACTACAATTCCCCATATAATCACTAGTTCAAATGAAAGTTTCTGATACGCCCCAAAAATCTTCAGATAGAACAAGCACGGAAATAAAATTGAAGCTGTGACACTCAGAAGTGCTCCAACAAGCGACATGAGATACCCAAAAAAAGGGAGAGCCAGGGCTACAATGACAGTACTGATCACCAAAGTGGTGCTGATCACAAAGCTCAAGGATCTTTTGTTGTAGTAAGATCTTAACCAATTTTCAGTAGCATTGACAATTGGTGTAACCATCAAGGCATATTTTGATATGGGATTGACCAGGGTGGTGTATATTGCCACTCTTGAGCTAATGTTTTGTGTTGGAAGGTTTAATGTTACTTGTGACTCCACTTTTGAACCAAACATCAAGTACCCAAAGATCGCCATTGACGTGTAGCTAATGGTACAGAAGAGAAAGCATACGAGTAAGACCTGCAATGAGGGGCATCAAGTGAGATTCAATGATGTAAATTTGCTAAAGAACTTCAAGTAATTCAAAGACTTTGCTTTACCTCAGGGAACCGTCTTTGGTTTCTCATAGAAGTATACAGGGTGGGAAAAACTGGATGAGCACAATAGCAGAACGTGTATAAGCTAACAGCAGTAGGTATTCCTTTCCAATTTACAAGCGTTCCGCTTTCTTGAAATCCAATGCCGTCAAATGTGCCAGCCCACATAACTGAGCCAAGGATAGTGACAGAAGCTAAAACTCCACTGGCAGAGATATATGAGAGAATGCTCAAGTTGTTTAACCAAACAGTAGGCAGTATAACGAGACCAACAATTATAACAAAGCATTGTCTTCCACCAATTCTTAGCCCAGCAAAGTCGAATCCCATGTCTGGTAATATGGTGCACAAATTATCCCCTTCCACAATTAGGAAACTTGTAGCAACCAAGTAGAGTTCCAAATTTGTGATAATGGATACAAGCATTCTTCCGGTTGTACCAAATGCACGCTCACCGATATCAGGATAGCTTCTGATACTTGGATCTACATCCATACATCTTTGAATTAACAAGCCTGTATAAAAGGTTGAGCTGGCAATGACGAGAAGAAGTATCAAGCTGAACCAGCCTCCTGATGATAATGCATATGGTATCGACAATATTCCAACTCCTGAGAAACCAATCAAAAGGAGAATCTAAATTTAGCTACTTTACGATTCCAAAAAGTTGTTGAAACACATGACTTGGCTCAAATAAGATCCAAAGACGCGTGAGAGCAAAATGAGGACTATGTTTAGCACGAAGATTACCTCTGTAAGGAATTGCTTCTGAAAGTTAACAATCTCATGTTCAATGATTAGATATAGTTATTGTGATAATAACACATTGCAAGATCTTCAGTTTAATAGAACCGGCTGTCTCTCTTTGTTCAATTACGAAACTCACATTCTGATATGAAGCTGGCTATATACCCATTCTTAGTTCATTATGTAGTATCAAATTCAGTTCTTATTATTTCTTCAAGCAATACTCCAAACTGCTAAACACGGTCTTCATAAAGCATTGAACACTTAGCAAGTGAGAAAAAAAGAAGAAAATAATTCAGCTGCATGGCTCAAAGCAAATCCATGGATAGCAGACATATATTTAGTGGAATAACAAAACACAGTGCTTTCTTGAGATCATAAGGTAAAATTGGAGGGCACTTTCAGGGCAAAAGTACCATTGTTCGTATTGAGGTCTACAACTACTACAAAGTCCAAGATTGTTTAATCAATAAATCCCATCTGCTTAAATGGTTATGATTTCAGGACCTCAGTCCTACCCGAATGGTTAAAGAGCACTCTGTAATGGAGCGGCATATTGAAGGTTCAATTCCCCTCCCCCTCCACTGTAGTGTAAGAAATCATTGCTATCACAAAAAAAAAAA
>CM042190.1:32094662-32105177 GCA_023539305.1 Ilex asprella
CTACAGTGTTACCATGAAAAGGGTCAGAAGTCGTTTGTGAAGAAATCAAGGATAGGAGAAGAAGAGTCTTGGAGTGAAATGGCCAACACTCTTACCTCCATTTGCGCACACACCTCAAATTGTCATAAAAAATGCATGGCGGTAGGTTGTAAATCAAATCCAACTTTGCAAATTTGAGCTTGAATCCGTTGAGCTCGTTTTTTTAGACGAATCTACAAAATTATTCAAATTAAACTTGTTTAGAAAATTAGTTCAGCTTAGGTTGAACCTGAGTTGAGCCCGAATAACTCAACTATTTTACATATAAACGAATTGAGTTTTGCAAGTTCGAACTGAGCCTTTTAAACTTGTTTTTTTAAATAAGTCTAAAAAATTGTTCAAACTCAACTCCTTTAGAACTTGAGGCAAGTTCGAGCTGAACCTGAACCGAGTCAAGTCTTATAAAACCACCCAGACTCATTTAAGTTGTCCTTTTCCCTTTTAGAGGATGGTTTAAAATGAACATGAATGAGTGCTCAAAAGGCAATGCAGGCCTTGGATTTTATGGAAAGTTGATTGATTCATCCAGTATCGAAGCAGAACTCTGAGCCATATGCAAAGGGCTGGAACTCATTCAAGCAAAGAACTTCAAGAACGTGATTATTGAGACAAACTAAATGGATGCACTCAGGCTTATATCAAACCAACACGAACAGTCCCACCCTGAAAGCAGACCTAACTTTTTTTAAAAAAGAGTTTACGGGTTCGTTTGCTAACGTTTTTATTTTTATATATTTTTTTTAAAAAATAGAACTAATTTTTATTTTTTGTGTGATAAAAATTAAAAATATAAAATATGTTTAGTAGTCATTTATATTTTAAAAAATTATGAAAACAAAAAATAAAAAACATATTTGGTATTATACCGAAAATCCACCACTCAACACCACCAAAATCCACCACCACCCACCACCAATAACCACTGAATCCCACCACCCACTATCCAACCCCACCGTAACACACCCAACAATTACTGAAAACCCACCACCAACCCCATCTTTAGATCCAAACGATTTCCTACTAGTGAGAGAGAGAGAGAGAGTATCGGATTATTGATGCCACCAACAACCATCGCAACCCACCACCCAACCCCACCCTTAGATCCAAATGATTTGCCCTCAAATCCAAGAGAGAGAGAGAGAGTATTAAATATTGGGAATGGTCAGTGCTCTGGTTGTTGCCGACGATCGATACTGAATGGTTGTTGACAAGAGAGATAGACGAGAGGAAGAGAGAAAGCGAGAACAGAACTTTTATAGTTCTAACGAAAAAAACATGTGAATTGCTGCAAATAGGATTCGAATGTGAGACCCCGTTCAATCTCTCTCATCGCACGCGCGTTTTTTGAGTTTTTGGTGTTTTTGAAAACATTTTTTTTGTGTGTTCAATTTTTGGCTGTGTTTTTAAAACAAAGTTGCTAAAAAAAATAAAACATATCACAAACACATTTTTATTTTTATTTTTATTTTTGACAAAAATTAAAAAGCAAAAACAACAAGTTACTAAAGGCAACCTAGATGACTCAATTTTGTTTTCTAACAAATCCGAAAAAATAAAAAAACATAATTTTCAACTCAATATTAATCGAGTTCATACAAAGTAACAAAATTGTTGAATTTAAATTTTTTGATTTGGGTTTAATCAATATACATGGTTTGTAAGTAAAAAATGTTACAATTATGATATAAATATAAAAAAAATGTGCGATTGAAATGATTTTTTATTAACATGATCTTTAGATAATTAATACAACCTCAACTATTTTGTTTTATATTTTCACTCACATACAAATGTGATACTCGATCGAAGTCAGTGGTTTATAGTTGAGGTTAGATTCATTGTAAATTTTAATATTAGATGGAGAGTACATAATTCAATATAATATTAAATTAATTATGACTAATAATTATAATAAATCAAAATTTAAAATTAAATTCAAATTACATTTTCCCATACCCACATGTCAACTCAGCCGAGACAAATCCAGGATTAATGCATGCGTAAATGAGGTGTCAACACCCCTAAACACCCTAAGCCCAAACTAGGGTCAACAGTTAACTATATATTACAACCCGGGTTAAAAAAACAGTGGTTAAGGTGAAGAAGGACAACCACGAAACCCAGATTTTTATTATCTACAGATCTTACAATCATCACCATAAACCACCTCCCTTCATCACCTGTCTGCTTTCTCTAAGCTCTTACTTAACGTCCATTTATCTCTTCAATGGATAAAGGTGTCTCTATTTTGCTCAAAACCCTAACCTTAAATCTAAATACCTACTCCTAAAAAGATCTGATTCTTAAACCTAGATGTTTCAGCCATGGAGTTAACAACCACTGCCACTTACACAACCACCGCCGCCGTAATCAAAACCCCAGAAGCTGAAAGTGAAGCCCCAAATCGGATCCGAACCTGTAAGCCCTTATCCTTCACCAACGGCGTACCCAAGCGCCACCACACACACCATCAGCTCCACGACAACCACAAGCCAACGGCGGTGGTCACTTACAAAGAATGCCTCAAGAACCACGCGGCAAGCTTGGGTGGCCACGCAGTGGACGGATGTGGAGAATTCATGCCCTCCCCAACGGCCACCCCCACAGACCCCACTTCGCTAAAATGCGCCGCTTGTGGTTGCCACCGCAACTTTCACCGACGTGACCCTGAAAAACCTCTACAAGTCCAACCACCCGACACCGTCCCTACCATCGAGTACCAACCCCACCACCGCCATCACCCTCCTCCACCGCCACGACCTTTACGTGACAGCAGCCCAAACTCGCCGTCCCCACCACCGATCTCATCCTCTTTCTACCCATCAGCTCCCCATATGCTCATCGCCCTCAGCACCGGCTTATCAGGCCCACCACCGGACAATTATCCGACAATCGCCACTACAGATGGTATAATTGCGAGCCCGATTTCTCGGAAGCGATTCAGAACCAAATTCACTAGAGATCAGAAAGAAAAAATGCTGGAACTTGCCCAGACAATTGAGTGGAAGATGCAGAAGAGGAACGAAGACTTGGTAAATGAATTCTGTAGCGAACTTGGTGTGGAGAAAGGCGTCTTTAAGGTTTGGATGCATAACAACAAGAACACTTTTTGCAAGAGAGAGAATGCTAACCTCAGCGACACCAACGGTAATGTTAATGGAATCAACTACCACGACCTTCACCATATTGACGACAAAGACAACCACCATCAAATCCCAAATCCCCAGCTCCACAACAGTAGTAGTGTTGATGTTCACGTTGTTCAAACTAATGGGTCTTGTTCTTCTTGATCTTTGATAATATTATGGTTAAATGGTATTTTATTAGGAGTGACATCATTGTTGATGATAACAGTGGAGAGGTTGTTCAATAGGAAATTTGATTTCTTGCCTCTCTTTTGTTGAGCTACCATGTTGAATTGTTAATTTCCATTTATTTATCTTAACATGGGTTTTTCAATTATGTATGCCTTATTGCTTTCCCTTTTCTACATTTTGCAATATATGCTGACGGCTTAGTGGGATCATGAAATCTCATGGTTTTCAGTAAGGCATGGTTCTCTTCCTGTTGAGGTGAACTCTCTATTCTTACTCTCTTTGCTTAGTGTGAGAGAGTGCTGATTTCTAAATTTGTCCTTCAAAGAGAGAGAGAGATGTTTTATTGATTTTATCTGTGAGAGGAAGAAGCAAAAGAGGAAAGTCAATTCACTTGAGGGGTTTAAAGAATGAGAATGATATGGGAATGCATCTTTTTACAATTATCAGTAACGTGTACTTTTTTTCTCGGTACATTGGAAAGGTAAATAACTAAACAAAATTAACTAAAGCCTCTCATATAAGAGATATTAACACTATCATTTTTCAGAAGCTCACCCATTGATCTAGGTGAAGAGTTCAGGAGCACCAAATCATCATTCTGCTTGACACCCAAATTTGGGAGGTGGTCCGAGCAAAAATTTCCTTCTCTCTGAGTGTGCTAGATGGGGCAGTTGAGCAAGTGAGTAGTCTCTTGAATTTTGCAATGATCTCTCTCTCCGAGTGGGAATCCTCCAATCTTGATGAGAGTAGTCTAAGGGCATTCAGTGAGTCCTTTTCACAATAATATTCATCATTCCCTGGGACTGTCCAGAGTTTAGCTTGAGCGCTAGAGCAGTTGGGAAGCCTTCCATAAAAGCCAAGTTACTAGACTCGTTGTTCATTTCTCACAATTCCTCCAATCGCTACAAGACCAGGATTCTCTTTGAAGCATCCGTCAACAATCAACTTAACTAATAAGATTCTCTGGGTAGTGTTCTTTGCACTCAATGATTTCAAGAGGCACAATTAATTTCTCGTGCCAATAACCATGCATTCTTGGCAGTGATGCCAGTGGGAGTTTGAATTTTTTCAAGACACTCCTTGTTCCTGTCCTCCCAAATATGCCAGATGATAGATGTAAAAAACAATCGGTCATTCAACACCTTTCCATTTTTCTTTCCTTTTCTTATTAAGGTTTTCAAGGAGCCAAATATGGAGATTGTTTTCCTGGGAGTTAAGTGTCCAATTGTCTCCTAAGAGAGCATTTTGGACTGCCTGTGCTTTGGAGCAATCTTTTAGGATGTGCAAAGTGGTCTCGCAGTGGACGATCAGTAACGTGTACTTAATCTGTCCTTTGTCTCACCTTCTTTTTTGTGTGTTTCAAGTCTCTTGCTGTAGGAAATTCAGTGGTTGGTTCTAGTCTGTTCTCCTTAATTGGACCCTTTTTGAATGATATTTCGTAATGGGAAAATGCTATATTTCCTAAAAAAATTATCAAAATTTTCATACCAAATGATATGGTACAATATCTGTTATTGAATATTAATGAAATTTATTTGTCTGATAATAACAAATTATATCACATCATTTAGGACAAAAATTTGGTAAAATAGTTGAAAAGCATAACATTACCCTTCTTAATGTTATTGCCTTTGGCTTTATTTAAGCAATCTTTTCTTTAGCCTTTTAAGTGTGTGAGTATATTTCTAGGGATAGAATGTTGGGTGGGATTGATTTAGAAAAAAAAAATTATTTATGCATTAGCTTAACCTAGTACAAATATAATAGTAATGTTAAGTGGATCTTATTTTGTGATATTATTATCCTCTATCATTAGATTGACAGTAAACTCACAATTATACGAGTAATTCAATGATTATAATTCATCATATTATCAAATAAAATCACTAAATTATGTACAAATAACATTTTTCAATACATTTTGGGTGAGAAAGTTAATAGAACTTTTGGTTAGTAAATTATTCACTTTCCTTTAAGGGAATCAGCTATCCTACCTATTAGGGGTTCAACTTGGTTACTGAAAAATTAGTTTTTCACTCCGTTTATGGATGGAATTCTTTTATCACTAATTGAAAAAGATATGTTCCAAGTTATTGTATCTTATTATTTATCAGTATTAACTTGTGATAAAGATACTATGTAATTCAAAAAAATTCGAGCGCCAATCATGTAATATAAATATTTTTAAATAATACTTTATTTTTTATTTTTTATTTTAATTACACAATTCAAAATCAATTTAAAAACACTATTTTCTAAAAAAATTTGACAAAACTTCTTTAAAAAAATGACCCCTAAAAAATATCAAAATGTACACAATTTGTATATTTAATCATTATACCTGAAAAATATCTTTCTTTTTTTTGTTAAGAGTTGATATTGATATGTGTGTGTTGGCATGTGTATAGAGAGAGAGTTATATAAGAGATGTGATAAACTATTGAGAGATGAAAGTATGATATATACAGAGAGAGAATTGAGTTTTAATGTGTATTAGATATATTTTGTTATTATTAGATGTATATAGTCGTCTAGGCCAAACTCTCCAACTCCTATTATTTTATTATTATATGCATTTGGGATAGAGTGTGTGTGTGTAAGTATGAGGGAGATAAAAAAATAGAGTTATATAAGAGATAAAAGTGTGTGTTTAAAACATGTAAGAGATACAAGAAAGGGATAGAGAGACGTAAAAGGAATGAAAACCCAATTAGAATTCTACAATTTTTTTATTTCAATTATTTAATTTTTTTTATTATAATAAAGCTTTCTTCAAATGACCATCATTTTATTATAAATTTGTGCAAGTGAAAGTTATTTCAATTGATCTCATTTGACTTTGTTTTTTCTACGAAAAATTATCTTTTATTTTTATTTGAATATTGATTATAGTCTTTATTATGTGTCAATCAATTTTTATTTTTTTTAATTTGTTTCTCTTAAATTTTAGTTTAATAGTTTTACTATTTTAATATTTTAGTGATAATATTTAGAACATCGTTTATTGAATAAATTTAATGAATTGTTAGTGAATAACTGATATTTTTAATCATAAAAATGACAATTAGCTTTACTTTTTTACAAAAGTGATAATTAGTCATTTTTTATACATATACAATATACATTATTTTTTGGCCTTTTATGTTAAATAGATTTTATGTATAAAAAATTATATAATAAATATAAATATATTACATTGTATGATTGATTAGAAGAAAAAAATTAGAGTGTATACTTAAAATACTCACCCTAATAAAAATTTTGGCTCGTGACATATGTTAATAAACCTATAACTTGTTAGAAACAATCTTTGTTATTAGAGTTAAGAGGTATTAAATGTATTTTGTTATTATTAGATATATATAGCCGTCCAAGAGAGAGTTACATGACAGATGAGAGAGTATATGTTTAAAACGTGTGAGAGATAGAAGAGAGAGAATGACATAGAGGGGGAGAGAGTTATATTAGTTAATATGAGATAGAGAGAGAATTAAATAAGAGATAGCAGTCTTAGAAAAATTTTGCATGAGGACTGTTGGATCAATAATCGTTAATCGATATGAGTAGTGAAAAATTCAAGTAAAAAATTTCTAATTATTTTATTATATAAATTATTATAATTATAGGTCATAAATAAATTAAAACAAGATCAATAATTAAAATTTATTGTGCGGTATGATATGGACTAACATCCTCATGTTCATTTGACATTGATGGGCCAAAATATAATATTTTTAAAAAATATTCTTAATAATGGTGCATAGATAATAGATCTATTACTTATATATAGTGGATTTCATCTTTAGTCATACTTAAGTAATCCATCATTCAAAAAATCTGGAGAACTAGAAGAGTTGAATCTAAGATATTTTACTTAGATTCTCGACGAGACATGTTAGGAAAAGCATGAGCCTTGTCGAGAATCCAAGCAAAATATAGGTTTGAATTGATGCCTACTATACGTCAAAATTGTGGAACTAGCACATAGCAATTGAATAGGACTTTGGAGGGGTGGGGTGGGGTGGGGTGGGGTTAAATTAAGCAGAAAGATGCTAAAGAAGCATGCTTCTACTCTCAATGACACTTCTCAATAACACTCCAAAGGGGCACTATTATGAGTTGACCCCACCCCACCCCACCCCCCACAAAACTATTAGTATCGGCAGGGCCATCACCATCAATAATCCTACGGACTCTCGAATCGACACCATAATACCATGTTATGATTTCACACAAAACACGTAGAAGGCTGATGGCACATGGAAAGCTGTTTCGGATAGCAACGCATAACCAGTTGTCACTGGTCCAGCCAGTCATCGCCTCCACATCGCTTTCTTTTTCTCTCAATTTCTTAGAAAAGCGATATATATATATATATATATACACATATATATATATTTATCAGTTAAAGATACTAATAAATTTAAAAATTAGTTAAAATAAATTGAACTAGTACTTAATCTGGATTGCATAACTTCCATTATCGATTGGTCAAAACCTAAGCATCTAAACATCTCTTAAACCAAGCAATTCATCATCAGATGAAGATCAATCAGAACAGGATAAAACATGTTCATCACATTGTATAACACAGATTAATTATTTTAAAACTATTCTTGATATGAATGAATTAAGTATAAATACTTTAATCAAGTCACAAACATTAATCATTGATCATATAGATCAAATTCAAGATCCTATAAAAGAAGATTATAAGTATTATCCTAATATTAACGAAGATTCATTTTCTTTAATTATTATAGTCTCAGATATGTTAAGAGCTTTTTTAAAAGAATAAAGTTAAGACAGAGAATGTTTTTTCTCTTTTTAAGTTATTTTCAAATATTGTTCAATAATTTTTTTTTTAGATACTAGATCTTGAATTTGATCTATAAGATCAATGATTAATATTTGTGACTTAGTTAAAGTATTTATACTTAATCCATTCATATGAAGAATAGTTTTATATTAATTAATTTGTGTTATACAGTGTGATGAACATACTTTATCTTATTCTGATTGATCTTCATTTGATGATGAATTGATTATTTCTTTAATATTACAAAATTCTTCACCTTCGCAAGATGAATTATCATAAGACTCTCATTCTTCACTTTCTGAATTTGGAACTATCTTTAGAATATAATCTTTAAGATCTTCATCGAGTATTAATTTATTTATTTATTGTTTAGTTAGACATTTAGGAGCAACGTGTTCTAATTTTTCACACTTAAAACATCTACTAGGTTTTTTACCCTTTGTTTTAAGTCTTTCCGTGGGTTTATTAATTTTATCCTTTTCATAATTGCTTTTATGAAATTTTCTCCTTTTCTTATATGGTTTGGAATAAGTCAGTGGTAGGAATACAAAATCCATGATTACAAAGGTAAACATTTGAAAGTTTAAATCATATGTTTAATTTTGAACCATTAATCGTACTTAATGATTGAGTAGTTTTCTTAAAATATTTTGTAAGAATTAATCATTTGTTAATGCAGTTCATATCTAATTTTAACATACCATTTTTGACAAGTTATTTTTTCTAATACATTTAAGTAATTCTTAGAAGAGTTTAACTCTTCTAAATCCTTAGATTCTTTTTTGATAATTGACATTTTCTCTAGTGTCAAAAGTCTTTGTTTTATTATTTTTATTTCAACTTTAAGATGATTAATTTCTCCTTTAAGGTCTTGCAACAAATATTCATTTTATTTAATTACCATAGTTTTCAATCAGTTAAGGACTTCTTTTAAAGAATAAGGTTGAGACAGAGAAGACTATCCAGTCCACGAGATTTATCCCAACTCTTCTACTCCGAGAAATAATCATAGAAGGTGTCTAAAGGATGAAGCATAGGCTCTCCACTTCACGTAACATAGCTACGCTCAGGTTTCACCCACTTCGCTTCAAGTTCACGGATGTAAAATCATGTTAAAGCAAACTTAGGAGTGTCAATTTAATTTGTATCATGTCATATTTAGATTGTATGACTTCAAATTACATTGTATTCACATCGTATCATTTTAGTTCGGCTCATGTTCATATCAGTATTCCATTTAGTGAAAAAAAACTACTTGACTCTCAAAAAACACATACAATACTATATCAATATTAAAACATGTAATACCGACTAAACTAGTTATACTTATAAAATATTCAAATCCATCGATTAAGTATTATTATATTATAAATGAATCATGTCTTTTAGACTTGTTCGTGATGTCTTTATGTTAATTGGAAAATTGACACCCATAATACTTCCGAACAAGGAAAGAAGCATGCGATGGATCATGGACCATGGAAAAGGCCATATCTTCTGAGACTACTACCAAGGACCACTCCTGTCTTTATAGCATAAAAGAGTACTGCGGTTTTCAGGGCATATTCTAGTGCTTTTCACATCCCCCACCTTTCGTTTTTGACGAGCTCGAATTTAACTGGGCCAAGCCCAATCAAGATAAACTGAGAAGGCCCAAGACAAAGTCCAAATCGAGACCGGTTCAACCCATGGATGAGGAAGATATCAAGAAAAAGTCCAATCAAAGCCCACCGATTGGAGAAAGTCCAATTCGAGATCGGGTCGACCCATGGATGAGGAAGGCATCAAGGGAAGGCATCAAGAGGAAGACACCAAGCCAGAACCCCTTGGGCGCCGCCCAGGGTCCCCTTGGGGAGCCGCCTGGCTCGGCCCCCTCGGGCGTTGGCTTGGGCTGGCCCCTTCGGATGTCCCTTCCTCCATCTTCCTTCGGCCTCCTTACTCAAGTTCAAGACGACCGAGTCCACTCCAACTCCGAGCTTAGGCTTGAGCCCACCTCAATATGAGTCCGAATCCAAAACGACGACGATCAAGTCTAAATGCCAGCTAAGAGTCCGCCTCCGACTGAATAGGAGCACGAGGGAGAGAAAGACGGGATACAGAGATCTCCTACCTAAATCGTACTTACCAAAATAGCAGAGTTCCCCTTATTCACGGCACCACCTCACCACCTTAACCCTAGCCTATATAATGTAAGTCCCTCTCCACACGGAGGAGCAGGACCTTGATCCCTACACACACTAAGCCTCCGAATCACTCACACATACTCACCCTGCTCTCTCTCTCTCGCTCTCCCTCTCTGCACCACTGTAAACTCTCCGGAGTACTCCAATACATTAATAA
>CM042190.1:32110177-32126159 GCA_023539305.1 Ilex asprella
TTCTTGCAGTGTCCAATTTATATAGTCCAGTTTCAAAGGCTAAAACACCCAGTTATCTTTCTGTTGGGTATTAAAACTCACACACCACCTGTTACAACACAGTTTCAGAAAACTATACACACTTCTTATCCTGTAAAATTGGGCAAAGGAAATTGGGAAGACCATGTTAAAACCCTAATCTAATCAGTCTATATCAGTTCTGGAGCTTTTGGAGCAACTGCTATATAAGTTCTTAACAATTAGTATCTATGCAGACAAAACGTCATGAGTTTGATTTATGGAAGAGGCGATCTATAAGGCATTGGAAGTAAGTATGAGAATAGCAATGAGTTATTTGATACTCTAGAATAGCCGAAGAGACGGGTCTATCAGTGCGTCAATGCCGATAGAATGGGCTACCATGGACTTGAGCTACAGTTGGAGGAATGTCACAATTCTATTAAAAACTTAACAAAATCAGTCTCCATCAATCCCAGGCCAGTACTATCGAAACAATGTTTAACTTCTTAACAGACAACCAGCTTCGTTTTGCAATTAAAAGCTCAAAAATTGTTCTTTTTCTGTATTTTTTGGTTCATGGAAAGGATATGTATGATTGTTATTTTTCAGAAATATACTGCTAGTTGTAGTCGAAGCTCGGCCACTTCTAAGTACTTCACCTATTACCATATGCAGTGCTATATCCCTCAGTGGTCTGAAAGCTGTTCTTGCTCTGAAACAGAAATTATTCATGCTCCAAAACATGCACTTGTTTTATTATAGATTTGACATCCACCTGATTCAAATTAACATATACCTAAACGATTGCTCCCTCCATACTCAGTACCTAACTCCAGCACTTTCTGCTTCTCAAGTGCACATGAAATATATCTAACCATTTCACGATGAACTAGTCTTTCGCGTTAGAAGAGTATTATTTTTTAGATTAAATAGTTTGCTCCCTTGACCATCTCTTTTGTGAATATACTTTACAAAGCCGTCAACATGTCTTGAACATGATATATTGTGTATCTAACTTATTTGTCTATGAAGTCAGTTTACACCGACTAGAAAAACATATTGGGGATTGTGATGAATGTAAACCACATTAACAAAGTAAGGAATCTTCAGAAATCAATGCCATTGGCTGAGCAAAAGAGCTGATATCAAACAGCGAAGGTTCAGTGTGTTTACAGTTTAAGCTTTAATCACCTTTCTATTCAAATCTAAATAAATCAATTCCACTGACTCACCTAAAGAAAAAGAACTGATATCAACCAAGAGAAGTGGAGTGGGCTTCCAGTTTAAGCTTTAATCACCTTTTTAATGACAGAATTATAAAACACTTCCATCATAACAACCAGCATGATTAGATATGAGGGGCCAGAACCCTTGATAAATGGGACACATGTGTCAAATTTGGAAGGTATAACTAACTAGCATCAGATATGATAGTACATGAAATATTGCTTCATCATCAGCTCTTGGACAACAGAAGCTTTCCTTTTAGGCTTTCTCTTTGTACTTCTTCTTTAGTTAAGGACTTCCCTTTTAATTATTTTCACCATACAATAATATCAGGATACTCGTCTCATGAAATTACACCATAATATCCCTATTCTCAATCATCTGATTCATATTCCACCTTAGTATACCACCTACTGAATAACAGATAGCTTCTAGATTCATTATATCATTCTAAACAAACAGACAGCTGAAACAACCAAAGGTTAAATGAAAATTAACGTTTGTACAATACATCGAGAAAAACCAGTTTATATAGGATTCTCCAAAATACAAATTAACGTTTTTTGATCAGCATGTCTCTTCATAAAAAGAACAGATTTCATCGTCCTTCTTAGTATATGATCAACTTACAGAAATTTTAATCAAATCCATCAATTATACAGAAATTATTGCGAGAATCTCAATTCACAGGAAGAAAACATAAAATACAATAGGGGAACAAGTCTAGTTATTACATGAACCTCCACATGCACCGACACTCAAAGGCATATATACTCAGACACGCACACACACAAACATTCTTGTGCTTAATCACTGCTTACTCTATATATGTCCCATGTGAAGAAGGGGGCGAGCACTCGGAAACAACCTCAGTTTCTTCCACCCTTCTATGGTAGTTCCTATGACAGCCGCATGCTGCACAAGTAAGTGCACCTGCTGTTCCCTCCTCCCCGTTCGCCATAAACTCTCTGCATCCATCAACGGCGTATCCTCCGATGCTCGCAGCGTGATTCTTCTGGCACTCTGCATACCTTACACTCCTAATGGTGAAAGATGAATTAGTAGAACTCTTTGAAGCTTCATTTCTCTTCGAGACTGCTTGACGAGTCCTCATGTCTTCCTTTCCAATCCAATCCTTTTAAAGATTATACCAAACCTGTATAGTTATTCAGTTACCCAAAAAGGGGGGGAGGGAGAGAGAGAGGGAAGGAGGGAGTGAGAGAAAGAGAGAACTAGTTCATTTTTGGTTCACAAAAAACCCTAACCCTAGAAGGTATTTTATAGCCAGTAACCTTCTTGGTGACTTATCTTTTGTACATTAAATTGGAACCCACCACAACCCTTTCACTGTGCTACCATTCATTCGTGTCCTTTGGACTTCACAACTGAACACTCTGGAATAGTCGTTGCAAAATGATCATTACCCGACCGCCTCTAACAACTCACAAGCATGGAATAAAGCAGGGGCAGCCCCGATTGTAATTTTTTTTTTACCGTTACTCTTACTCTCACCCCCTACTATTATTATAAAATTATTTATTAATGTGTAGAATTGATATTTTAAAAGAGTTCAAATGTGAAATAGTTAATAAAGACACGAAAAAATTTAAATGTAGAGTAGATATTAAAATTTTAGATATAGTGACGCATAACCTCCCATGGCTTGGAAGCCCAGAAAGCCCGAAGGGCTTAAAATAAAAATCAGAAGTCTAGCACTAGCAAGGAAACATACCCGTCGGGTCTAACCCAATCGAAAGGCTGTGCAGAGATCAGAGACCATGTCCAAAGCCCTTGCTGAGTCACCAACGAGGACCACAACTCCTCAAAACTCAGGAACCATCTCTGAAATCTGCAGTACTCCTATGACAGAGAAAGTGGAGCACATAGCTGCCAGAGATCGTGGTACAAGTGGCGCCAGATGAACAGTAGCGACAACGACAGAGAAAGAAGCGGGAATCAGAAGCATCAGGAAGCCCTAGGATGGTTCGTATAAATAAAACAGTATCTCCTTACAAAGAGAGATATAGGAGAATCCCCATCCATCGACCCTCTCGAGAGACCCCTTGTAATACAGTTGGGAATACGAATCATGAATCAGTATACATATAACTCAAAGGAGCAAGAGATTTCATTACAGTGGATGTAGCCTCGGTTTGACGACTGAGGTGAACCACTTAAACTTTCGTGTCTTCATCATTTGCATGATCACCCATCTAATCTCATAATCTTCTTAAATCCGCGTCCATCAATCTCTTGTCCATTAGTGGACTCGGGGTGGCCAAATCCAAGCCATCATCAGGTAGCAAGTTGAAATTCAATTGGAGAAGGATAATGCATTTTTATTAAATAATTCAAAATTATAAGAAAGTAAAACCCGCTTCCTATTAAATTAATTCTTATAATATAGAGAGAAGTATCAATATGATTCTTGTCTATATGATGTAAAATCCTAATATTATTTGAGAACTTTCCTGTGAACCCATCACAGTTTGTCACCGGCCGGGCAGCTGGACTTTAATCACAAAAAACTTTTTCTTCATCAGTGAAAATCTTTTTAAAATTGGTCAAAAAAACTGGATTACCATTGTTGTTCAAGACAGACCCGAAGCCTTCTCAAGGTATGTTACAAGTGAGACACTCAAGAAAACCAATTCTATGAAGAGAATATTTCCTCGGAAACTAAGAGGCGTTCAGTTCTCAAATCCCAAAATGCTAGAAGACTATGCCTTTATTTTATAATTTAACAAAGGCAACTAGACCACCCTCACATCCTAAGAAATAGGTCACAACAAACTACATACAACTATAAAGATTTCTCCTCATATAACGAGGTACTTTTATGTATGACCTAGATATACCCACACTCATTTGCGAATGTCCTGTCAATCCCAACAGTCGTTGGACCCTATACTAATTAAAATCAGTTTGTATGGGTTATATCGATATGACTTGGAACAACATTTGTCTAGGGAATAACATGACCTAAAAACGTGGATTTGTTCACTAAACTTGGCGATACTATATGACAAATACTTGATCTTCACTCAATACTAATCTAATCAGTCTCATAAAAACGATGTGAGAATTGGCTGCAGAACTTATCTCTATCTTATGATGCAATACTGCCCTTTTTGTGAGGAGGTAAAATACATTTGCATTTAGATTTTTTCTATTGCAAATTTCACTCAACAATAGATCACTCATTTTGTATTGACAAAAGTAAAACTTATGTAAAATAAGAGTATCAATTAAATCCAGGACGAATGATCTGTCGTTGTAAAAAAATTAAAAAAAAAAGTATATTACAAAAGATCCAATTCCGTTTCACATTGAACCGAAAAGATGGCAACTAACCACAGTCAAGGGAATGGAAGTAGGTTTGCACTTACATCAATCATTCATTAGCTTTGGTTTTTCCCTTTGCTTCTTGTGGTTATATTTGTGTATATCCGTTCTATTTTCGGCGGAAACACATGCTGAGGAACCTCAATCATATATCAATTCAACAATGAACAGTATTGTCTGTTGGAAATTGGAAGCAAAATGGATCACCAAAGAACACAAAAACAAAGGACAAAAATTCTGCTATACATTCAAACCAATTTTACTCAAGAAACATTTCTATATTTCATCAATAATGATCATAATATCAAGGAATACAAAGGGAAAGATAATCTGAATTTTTTCAGCAAGAACAACTCACAAAATAAGTTATCAACTAGAGCTTCTGCTCTTGAATAGGCTGCTGTTTTTTTTTTGCAGCAACACACTGTTTTTTTACTCTCTTTTTTTCTGTTTTTTATGCTCACAAACTCTCTGTTTTGGCTGCAGTAGATCAGCCCCTTTTATACCTCTGTTTTCTAGTCAAAAAATCCTTGAATCTGCCCATTCAATGTCCAGCTGACTTCATGCATTAAATCAGATTTTGTCCCTTCAGTTTTTCCATATAGTAGGACATGAACACTCCTTCCAAAGACATGAATAGACTTCCCAAAAAATTCTGGACACTTCTAGTGACTAACTCTTCAAAAATACAAAAACTACCCTTTAAAAATTGAGTTTATAAAAAACTAACACTGTCGCCATTTTGGCTACTCTTAGATGCCAATATAGCGTTCACTACTTGTTGACATGCATCCACTTAAAAGTGATGTGTTGCTAACAAGCTGCTCTTAGCTGCCATCATCTGTTGATAAACTAAGAATGAACATGACGTTATACATAGCCCATAACTAACATGCAGTATTTTAACTGTGCTTTGACACTTGACAGAATAGATACTCTTTTATGGTCAAATATTACCAGCATGATATGGGTGAAGAGGTGAGCGAGTGATCGAGCAGTAAGGTTCATTCCCACCAGCACATGGTTGTGGCAGCAATGGCTGTCTCAAATAATATTAAATTTATGATAGCATTACTGCCACACAAAAAAAAAATTCAAAATACGTTTTTTTTTTATGACAATGAACATTGTCGTTGCAAAAAAACTTGTCTTAAAAGACCCTAATTGTTGTAATAGGGTGAAGAATTTTTTTTTTTCTCTTACTCGTTAAAAATTGTCCAATTTATGTGTATTCTCTTTGGAATGATTGTGATGCTGTGCTTGTATACTTGAGGCATCAGTGGAATGCATATTGGTTAAATGCAGGCCAAAACCAGCCCTTACTTAATGCATCTCAGTAGGAAAGGCAACCAGATAAAAACGATTGTGGCAATTGTAAGGCTAACACGTCATTGTCACCTCAAAAATTTACTTACCCACATCTCGATCTACTTATAGTCATATTTAATCGGAGTTGTGTCATCCTTAAGTCACACATAATCAAATGTGGTAGGATTTATATCATGTTTGGTCAGATTCGTGCTAACTTATTTCTTAAATAAGTCTATTTAGTCATAGCAGTCATGACACAAATTCGTTAAGACTAAATGTACTTGTATAATTAATCATTTTGTGTCAGATTGGGATTGTATAAGACATTTGAGCTCTAATTCTATGCCCCATGTTTCTCATGTTCAACGGGAGTTCAATTTGATGGTTCAATGCACTCCAAAAGCAACTAACATCTTACCATCATCGACACTAGGTTTGGTACAGCGGGTATGTGACATTGACGGGTTAGATTTATTTTGGCATTTCATTACACCCTTTTTTTTTGCCATTTTTGGTTGGAGTTAAGCCCATAGTTTGGTCCAGAAAAGCCTCTTCCATTCTATTGCACCAAATTGGAATTAAGTGTGAAGAGTGCCTACTTACCTTTTTTTTCTTTTTTTGAGGTATTGCGGTTAAAATGTTTAGTCCAATTTGCGTGCACTTTTACTAATTATTTAAGTCGCATGACTAGACATTGCTACAAAATTTCCAAAACTTATAGTCCTTTTTGCACACTTCCCAATCACTGCCTAAAATAGGAGTGAATCCCTTCTAGTAGACTATCTTTTAATTTCCTAAAAACAAAATAGATCGTCCAAAATATATTGATGACAATTTATAGGATATCAATTGAATTTATAATAAGTGATTCATAATTGAGACAAAGTGTAACAAATAAAATCTGAATCCCAAAACCCAAAAGTTAATGTGGAGAAAAATAAGTTGCTTAGTTTTTTTAATTAAAATGTTCTTTCAATCCTTTTGCTAAGAATATGTTTATTATCCAACTGAAGCGTATGAGAAAAACTCCAATGGTGGCTCAAGTAGTACAAATGACGAACTGTAAATTCAGATGTTCTGAATTTGAATGTTGATAATTCATTAGAATCAGGTTTTATCTCTCGTGAATACTCTAATCTCAGAGTGAATAATCTACTTTTGATTGAATTGAAAAAAATATTAGTTAAGGTGCACGTAAGTTGATCCAACCACCTCAATCATTGAAACAAAAAGCCCTGGTTCTTTATTTACAAATAGGTAGGTAGATTTCTAGGGGCAGACACCCAAACAGGCACACCCACATGCAACACACACTTGGGTATTCTTTTTTCTTGGCTGACAAATGGGGTTCAACAGTAAAATTGATAGAGATCAATATTTTTGAAAAAAAAAGTGTATGTATGCATTTACACTACTAGTACACAAACACACATATTCTGCATTTTGTTTAGTTGCTTTGCAATGTATGTGTGTGGGCTCATGTGCCTCTGTGTGTGTGTGTGTGAGAGAGAGAGAGAGAGAGTTAATCTGTTTAACTAAAGAAAAGAAGGCAATTAACCACCATTGATAGTAGATTTGGGGATTTGATAAGGACCTAATGTACACAATGATTGTGTTTACAGGCGGATAATGAAAGATGAGGCATTTTGCTTCTCAACAACCCAACCCTGATTGTGAATCCCACAGAAGAAAAAGCTTAGGGTTATTGGATTTTGGGACCATTTCAAAAGTATCTTAGGCTCTTAAAAACACTTTTTCCTTTAGCATTTGTGATGAAATTGACATAAAAAAAAATACCAAAACAAGACACAAATCACATCCTCTATGTGCAAAATGAAATGGAAATGTTTACTTAAACAAGGAAATCTATGGTTGATTGATGCTACTTGACTTCATGGTACTGCACAGTCACCGTGTGAGAGACTTTTACAACTTTATTCTTGAAGTAGATGTATGGACACCTACTTAGCTGGCCAGGTGGGCCCATCCTCTTCAGTGATGTAACAGGGGCATCACATCTTCGGGCGGAGGAGAAAGCAATGTATCGAACATCGGTTGGGACTGTAAGAATTAGACAGTTTTGACCTACCAGATTAATCTTTTGGACTGTAAAACCGTGACAGCGTATACGAGTCTTTATAATTTTTGATACAACGAAAAGCTCACCTAGTAGGATGTTGAGCAGTAATAACAAAGTTTCTTCTTACATTTTTATATATGCAGAAATCAAAACCTGCACAATTTCTTTTCCCTACCCCACCCTCAACACTACGTATTCATGCCCAAAAAATAAAAAGCACACTCAATATCAGCGTTATTAAATTCAATCTGACCTAATAACCTAGTGATTCAGTGAATAAAATAGATTGGATCAATATTAGATCATTTTTGCAACAAATCAGTCAAGGCCTGCTCGATTTACCTAATGGAGTAATCCATTGACCCGGTGACTCGTTGTCGTGGTTGGTTCTTTTACCAGAATTAGATTGAGATGTCCGAGCTCCTTACCAAAGTAGGAGTAGGGTGAAAAGGCTGGGCCTTGAGCCAATGGGGCTCCTCCGCCATGTTACTATTTGGGCCAAAACTCAGTGAACAGTTGCGGGGGATGATTTCTCATAGACGACAAGCTTTGAAAGATGGCCCATAATTTTCCCATTGGGCCCTAGGTTGTTTTCCATCGGTCCATTAGTGCCAAAAAAACTTGGTAAGTATCATAGACACCATCCCAAGTATGCCCCCCGACGCTAAATGCCTCATCAACTTTCAATTGTCTAAATTGAGTTCCTAAACTACATAAACTATGGTAACCGGCTGCTTTGGTCCAACATCTCATCAAATTTATTATTATACGGTGACACTATGTAACTCTTACCTAATAAAAAAAAAAGAATATTGAAAAATCATTTAAGTTATCTGGCCAAAGGAACTGTCTTGGATATGGTATTTCATGAAATACTTATGTTCTTCCAACACCTTTACGGTACGGAATAGCTGCATGTTCAGCATCGAACTAGTGCTAGTTGTAGAAGAATCAAAACACTTCACATGTACGCCTTAAAGACTAACCTGCCGATTTCAAGGCAATTCCTGCCCACATATTTTCCACAATTTTAATAAATAAATAAATAAAAGGTCACCAGGGAGAAAGTGAGAGAGCAAGTTCCTCCTGAGAAAACCAAGCATATCATGTGACATAGTAATATCATCAGTTTTTTGTATGCAACACAAGATTGTGTGGATTTGATCTTTTCTAAATCCTCCAATATGATGGAAGGCTCGTGCACATCCATCCCATTCCCCAACGCACGGGGTACGTTCCATCTCTGGCCTATTTGATGTTCGAGTAATTCTTTTTTGACCTGAAAAATGTATTTACTTTGGTGATCTAATAATATGTTAATTGATATGATTTCGATGCAAAAGTTTTACATTGGACAATGTCAACTAACGTATTATTAGATCAACAAACTAAATCAATTTTTTATATCTCAATAGCATTCTTCTCGATATTAAACCGTCATGGTTGGGCTTCTAGTCCTTATTTTCATTTCAATTTACATGTTTGGAACATTATAAGAATTACTAAGACCGGCACTTTCTCTTCTTGCCATGCACAAGTTTTCGGTTAGGAGTCTCCAAACTAGCTTACACACACTTTGATTGATCCCCTCTCCAGTCTGATAAAAAACAGATCACTCACGTTGGAATTAGGGTATTTATGAGGGTTAAATCTCTCATGACCTGACCCCAAGAAATTACAAAAATTGAACTCAAGACGTCTGAATTTACAGCTTGTCCCTACTACCACTTGTTAGACGCCACTAATTATATACATGGATAAGCCTTGGTCTCAAGTTTCAACTTGGATTTTCAGATTGCTGTAGACTGAAGAGAGAAATAATGGCCATGATGAAACTCGGATAATTTGAATGTCTTCTTTTTTGTCAGCAGATAATTTGAAGGTTTCAAATAGCCCAAGGTTCTTGTCATTTAACATTCCAAATCAATTAATTAGCCTAACAATGTGCCATTTACTATATGTTTAACACTAATTAAAGAGAGTAATTCCTATCAGGCCGTGGAGTATAAAACATTCATGTAATTGAATTGTTAAGACCAGGAATTAAAAAGAAAGAAAAGATACAATTGGTCACAAAATCTAAGTAATAATAATTGTATTTATCTAAAACAAATTTGTAATTTCATCTAATGAGAAGTCAGTCAAATCTTCTTTCCCTTGAACAACACCTTCATCAAGCAACCAATTCTCAAGCATGGACAATGGTCCAAATCCAATGGCAGTGGGATCTGGTTTGCTTTCACCTTGGAAGAGACTATCCTCAGGAGACAAAGATTGAGAAAAATCAGAATTTAAGGAGTCAAAAGACTCAAAACCAAACAGCGATTCAAATGCCTCACTGGACATAGAATCAGTCACATCATTATTGATCGAAAGCCGAGTAGTTGAAGATATAATTTTCACAGCCTTTGGTTTCATCCATCCTTGGAGTAATCTAGCAATGTTCTCAGTGTTTGATGCATAGGCACATGCTTGGCTTGGTTTATTATAACAGTAATACCCATTCGAGGGCTTCAATTCAGGTACAAGGCTCGGTTTGTCTAGTGATAAGGCATCATTTAGGGCTCGTTTGGCAGTGTGGACATCAGTTTGGAGCCTCCTCTCCCACTGACCTCTGGAAATTGAGTGAAAAGTACTTGATAATCCATCTTCAGAGTGATCTTTGGAGCCAGTTTGAAGCTTTCTGAGCTTCTTCTTCATATGGGTATTCCAATAGTTTTTAATGTCATTGTCTGTTCTCTCTGGTAGATAAGAAGCTATTGCAGCCCATCTGAAGCAAAGATATATATGACATCATTTAGTGATTTGGGACAATAACATTTACGAATTTTCCTTGCCCTATCTTACAATACATGAATACTTGCAGGAATCACATCAGAGAGAGAGAGATTACTTGTTGCCCAAAAGGGCTTGAAGCTCGATTATCATTTTCTCCTCATCATCTGTGAAGTTACCCCTTTTAATCCCGGGCCTAAGGTAATTAGCCCACCTAAGCCTACAGCTCTTACTGCATCTACTCAAACCTGAAAGAACCACATAGAAAAAGACAACTTGAGTGATCTTTTGCACATTAAATCTAACTCAACACAGTGCAATTGATGCAATAGAAAGGCCATTTTTGAATAAAATCATCAACTCAAAAACAATACAAACAAAAATTAAAATGCGAAACTATTCGGGAGAGAGATATGTGACCTGTAGTAATAGGAACAGCCCTCCAATTCCCAGGACCATGTTCTTGAATGTAAGTGACTAACATTATGTCTTCTTCAGGAGTCCATGGACCTTTCTTCACTCCCACCTTATCACAGCATGGCGGTCGACCCATATGCCCTTAGCTTGTTTCTCTCTCCTATGAGTCTCCGTAGCTCCTCTGTACCCAATTTTATGTTCCTATTCCTCTCTATAGCTTTATTTATTTTTCTTCGCCTCTTTGTTTCTTCTTAGAAAAGCCTGAGAAGACAAGGGTCTAAGGAAAAGGTTTTCTTTTATAGAGTGGAAATAAGAAATCTAAGATGTGTGAGAAGTACGCTGACCTAAAAGAAGCAAAAGGGTACCCGAAGAGTCAAAAGGTCACAACAAGAGCATTTACTCCATGGCTAAGCTAAAGTCAGCTGTGTCTGTGCCTCTTCTCACCAAAACCGCGTGGCATTCAATGTGGTTGCTCAGCAGGAAGAAAAAAAAAACACCCTATATGGCTTTGTATCCCTAAAAGAATTAGGTCATGAAATGGTCTCGGGTGATATGCTGCAAGTTGACCTTAAGTGCCAGTCTCGGATGAAGCAACCAAATTGATAGAAACATCTCCAATTTACTTATGAATCGAGTTAAACTCGTAATCTACACAGAAAGTGGCACATTATTGGAACATTAACTATCTAAGTCTGATACGACTCCATTGGTCTCTTGCATGCCTTTGATTTCTGTCTGATGATAGAGTATAAAAATGATCACCATATGTTAGAGTTACATTAATACTTAAGTTCAGCGTATTTAAAACCTTCAGTACTAAAATTAATTTTCGTATTTCCTTTTCTTATAAATCATTAAAAGTGCTATTTGGGCGGGTTAATTCGAATTCAATCCGAATTCAACTCAAGAAAAATAGGGTTCGGGTTGAAATTTTTAATACTTGGGTTGGGTCTGGGCAGAAAAACACCAACCCAAATTAAATCCGAGCAATATCCGAGTTGAGACCTCAAGTAACCATGTTCAACAAGAATATATAAATCAGACTCAACCCGAATTTCAAATCGGCTTCAACCCAAATATATAATCGGACTCAATCCGAACATATTTAAAATAAATATATAAATCAATATAACTTACAAGTTAAAACACTAGGGATAAGTCTTCTATTTAAGTCGTATGTTAAAGATTTGGCTTTTATGTTAAACATTAATTTTTATACTTTAAATACTCTGGTATTTATGCTAAACATGCTATTGAAATTATAGGTTGTTATTTTAGGTGAATACTATGTAGTATGTACCATGTTTAGAACAACAGACTAATTTCGAGCTTAAATGAACTCAACTTGAATTATAACTTGAAATCGGTCCGAATTTGTAATACAGGATTGTGGACATTGTTTTAGCTATTTCAAATCGGCTTGGCAGATTTTTTTGTTGGTTGCTTATTGTCTCTTGAGCTAGGGTAGCTCCTTCTTAATTTGTTGTCAAATTTGAATCGAATTTTAACGCTCTAATCATTAAGTGATCAATGAAAATAGAGTGACAAGTTTTAGGAAGAAAGACTCTGATCCTAGGCTTTTGAACATCAAGCTTGTGGACAGGCCTCTTTCTTCTTTCTTCGAATCCTCTCAAACAATTCTATCCAAAAAAGAGATATATGTCCTACTTTTGTCCTTACTCTCAAGCTAAAGCTCAGTCTACTGGTTCAAGTCGCAAGCCAAGTAATGGAGATCCAGTGACAGATAGAAAAGAGAGTTAAACTGAAATACAATAATGAATCTCAAAAGGGTCGATCTAATTTAATTCATTTATTGGATTAAAAATAGGATTCATCTAATATTGGAACGTACAATTAATCCAATTGCTACATTAAATTAGATCCCTATAACATTATATTTAATATTTACAATACTTACACATGACCATTCGTGAGTGAATAAAAGTGAATTTGGGTGTTTGGGGAGGGGGGTAGGAAATGGAAGTGAGAAGAGATTAAGAGAAATAAATTATACAGACAAAGATAATTAATAAGTGGTTGAACGTAATTTAACATGGAGTATTGGGTAGCTACGGGACTAAGAGTGGCCGAAGAAAAAAATGGTTCTAGTCTTTTAGTTCTCCTTAAACTTGGATTCATTTTGGATTTCTGTAATTTCCATGCGATTTGGATTCCCCGTTGTATCTGCTAGTCGACAGCCCTCCATGGGACAGTGTCATAAGCATGAAATTCCACTCAAAATATTGGACCAACCCATTTTTTGTTTTTTCTTCAAGCGAAAAACACACGTAATTGCCCACTCACGTACACACTTTCCACACATCTTTTGTGTGCTTGTGGATACTATGTGTTTAGATCTGCAGCATGTGACAGCCCACCAACGCATGGACCCCCTACCCACATGCGGCATGCCCAAAAGATGTCCGTGCCGTGCTGGACTCAAAATAAAAGATATGGTGGTTAATTTCGTGATATAAAAATACAAAGAAAGTAGATATATGGGCCCATGTGGATCTAATAAATGACCTTACCAACTTAGATTAGGCTTGCCAGATGAAAATTTTAATGCCCAATTTAAAAAGAAAAAAAATTATTTTAATGTCATTTGATGGACCTGAACCTGAGCCACCTGGAACTCCTGCTCACTCATGCTTGCGGGGGTCCGGCAAAATGACCTGAGCTAAAGAGACATCATTCGACTTAACAAAATGATATCGTTTTGTATTAAAACAATACTGTTTTAATCAACAATGTCTTTTTGCATTTAAATATATAAATTACAATTATATGTCTATGTATTTAAATGGCTATATATATAAGCTAATATGGCCTTTTGTATTTAAATATATAAATTATCATTATATATCTATGTATTTAAATGGCTATATATATAAGCTAACATGTCCTTTTGTATTTAAATATATAAATTATCATTATATTTCTATGTATTTAAATGGATATATATATATAGCTTTTCTTTTTATTCACAATCAAAAGAATTTAGTAAAAAACTATTGAGGCATAAAGTAAAAACAAGAAAGGCAAAAAAAAATTTATAACTTTTATTATTTGGTAACTCGAATGAACATAAAAAATAAGTCCATTGGATATTTATAGATATGAAGATAATACAAACAATTTAAATATTGATGAGCCCGAATTTAACCGAGCTAGGCCCAATGAACTAAGAAAAGGCCCAAACATCCAAGACCCACAAAAGACCCCAAGTCGCCAAGACCCATGGAGCTGGGCCCACCGGCCAAAGGGAGTTGAATAGTAAATCGGAGGTAAATAGTAAATCGAAGGTGAATAGTGAATCGGAGGTGAATAGTGAAGGGAGTCCAAGGAGATCAAGTGGCCAACGTCCAAGCTCCTCCAAGAAGGCGCGGGCGTCAAGAGGACAACACCCAAGAGGCCGAAGTGAGCCTATATATTGTAAGAGCTAAACAACGAGGTGAGGACACCTTCGATTTACCTCCTCTTCCTTCCTCCGGCCACCTCACTCAAGTCCACGACGACCAAGCCCACTCCAATACAAGTCCGAACTCAAGGAGACGGTCGGGTCTAATACCAACTGGGAGTCCGCCTCCGATTAAATAGGAGTACAAAGGAGAAAGAGACGAGCTATGAAACTAAATGGGTTACTTGGAAACCGAGAGAAGGAAGAGCTGAACAACGAGGTGAGGACACCCCCCATGGGGCGCCGCCCACCTCTCCACACCAAGTGGGCGCCACCCACTCCCCTCCAATTGGGCGCCGCCCATAGGAGGCCAAGTGGGCGCCTCCCACTTTGGCCCTCTCCTATCCTCTCTTCTTCTCCTCGTCTCCTTCTTACTTCAAGACTCAAGTCCAAGGCTAAGCGTGAGCATACTCCACACCAGAATGACATCCGAGTAAATAGAAGCACGTGGAGGAAGACTCGGGATACGGAAATCTCCTACCATAACTCTACTTACCAAAGAGGCTCACTCCTACCACATTTGTACTTCCCAAATTGATGGGAGACTTCTTCCTCACGTCACCGCCTTGGTGAGCCTATATATTGTAAGCCCTCACTCTATAAAGGGCACGACACTAGTTGCACTCAGCAAGCTCTAAAAGCTCTCTACACACACTCTCTCTCTCTAGACTCATTGTAAACTCTCCGGAGTACCACCGTTGATCAATAAAACACCCCAAGCCACCGTCGCCGTTCGAAGAGTGGACGTAGGTCATCTGAAACCGAACCACTATAAATCTCCTGTGTTAACTCTTTATTTGCCGTTTTGCCATTTAATTGTCATTGATTGCTCATTAATCACTCTAGTGACTGTTGATCTCGCACCAAGACGATTTTGTGCATCATCAAATATGATAAATATAAGAGAATATCTAATTTTGCTACATTTTTAGATTTTTTTATATGTTTTATCAAATATTTCAAAACAATATTTACGTGTAACAGACATAGTGCATTACTAGTCTTTTAAAAATGGAGAATCCTCACCCCATGCCTGGACTGAGAGAATGCTTCAAAATCATGATTCATGGGCCATATAAAGAATGGTTAAATTGTAAGGGGTATACTAAATTAGATTTATTTGAAAAAAAGTACACACTAAAAAATATAAGGTTATTAAGTCCTTAATTTTGATACTTATTTGTATCTAAGTACACAATTTGAATTTACCTAATTTTTTTGTGACATTTTTGTCCTCCATTGATTCATGTGTATGTTCTTTGGAAAATGGTACATTAAATATCTCCTAGTTTTATGGGAGAACTTTAATATTTAATGCACATTGATTCATGTGTATTTGTTAATATATATATATATATATATATATA
>CM042190.1:32151159-32180622 GCA_023539305.1 Ilex asprella
TATATGTACGTGTGTGTGTATACATATATATATATACATATAGACGTGTGTGTGTATATATATATGAAATTTTAAAATTTAAATGATACACAAATATCAAAAAGAATCTTGAAAGTCTCACATTCTATTCTTGAAAGTCTCACATTCAAGTAAGTATGCATTATTTATTGTAGGGGTAATTATGGAATACATTTTAGAAGGAATTTGAAAATGTTTGAAAATGTGTACTTATTGACACCTATTTAATGAAAAAGAGGATTTAAAAGATGATAAGTTTGGAGGTGATACTTAAAGCCAAATAAATTTTAGAAAAGGTACTTACATCCCATTATCCCTAAATGTAACGGATGCATTAATTAGATTCCTATTACATTGCTTTTTCAAGAAAAGCCTACCAAAACTGGCCCAAGAGACAAGTCATGAACTCTAGTTCTTTTGGGCAATCTAACCTGGTCAGGCCCATTTACAAGCCAATGCCCGACCCGCTTCTGACCATTTCGGAACATAATCAACGTGTTCAGTGTCACATTTGAAATGCCATTTTTATCCTCCTCCGATTATCTCGAAGCATAGATAATTAATCTCGTCCGCTAAAAGGGATTCATCGTGACCGTTGGACCTAGGGTTTGCGACCACAAGGCCAATATATTCTCTCTCTCCATGTACCATAACTCTTTTGTTGCAGTCTTGTTTTACTCTAGAAAAAAGATCGAGGGAGCTCAGGCACTCACAAGATGGTGCAGAGACTCACATACCGAAAACGGCATAGCTATGCCACCAAATCCAACCAGCACAGGATCGTCAAAACCCCTGGTATTTTACCAAAACCCTAATCTCACATTTCTTTTTTTCGTGTTTTATTGTTGCAACGGCTGCATTTTTCATTTCTGCGATTTTTATTGTCGTTTACTTCTGATCCCCGAAAAAAAAAAAAGATTGTTGTTTACTGATCTGAAAATCCCTAGATTTTGTTTACCATTTTATGTGTGTTGATTGCGAAATGTGACCATGAAATAAATTTAATGTGCTGAGCCTTTGCAATAAACTTGCATTTATAAAAAAAAGCACTAGTGTGCTGTTGGTGTTTGGTTACTCATTTGATCTAAATATGTGGTGATTTAGGAGGGAAGCTGGTGTACCAAAGCACCAAAAAGAGAGCTAGCGGACCCAAATGTCCTGTTACTGGAAAGAGAATCCAAGGGGTATTTTTCTTTCTCGATTAACTTTCGGAATTTTATGGGGTGTATATATATGCAATCACATTAAGAGTGCCAAATATACAGCCTGCTTTATGTTGGATGACCAATTTACAAAACTGCATGTAGATAATGAAAACTCTGTATAATATTGGGTAATAATGCTCGATAGCTATCTATATATGCACACACATAGATCGCTATAAATAAAAGTGGACCTGTATGGTAGAACACATTGTTGCTAGATTTACATGTTTGGCAACAATTGTTTTGTGGTCACTCATGCAGTGGAAAGTGTGTGGTCCACTTTTGAAAGTTGATTAATTCCCTTATTGTATGCAATCATCTAATTGCATTATGGTATTTGTGGAAATCAAGAAAATATGAGCGCTCACCAAATCGTGTCTGGTTATATAGGTCTTAGATCATCTTCACTCTCCCTTACGTAATACTAGTATTTCTTGTTTAGGTTTAAGCATTTTAGAGATTGTGGATATTTGTCCTTTTTCATTTCTGAATCCTTTCTAGGACTTGTAACTATACCCAAGTTATGGTTTGTTAGTTTTGGAGTTTGGCCGCAACCCAATGGAATCTTACTTATGCCAAGTCTCACTGTTGGAATTATCATGCCTACCAAGTGTACTCTCTATGATAACTTTTGCATGTGCTATCATGGGTGGGCAAATCTTTAGTATGCTAAATTTCTTGCTTGAATGATTTTATATTATTATAGTTTACGTTTGCCTTTGCAAACCATGATCTTAATTATAGTTTGGTTGACTGTAATTGTTTATTATTGGTATCTCAATTTCTTGTGAGTGATATGATTGAGGTTTTCTTGCACTTCACTGTTGGTTTTTCTGTATTGAATACATTTTTTAAATGCTTGTACTCTTGTCCTAGTCATGAATCTTTTTGGGGTAAGTTTCTTAGTCATGATCTTAATTTTTGCATTCCAGTTGCAATTTATGTATTACAAAACTGGCCAATTGGCATGGTTTGTTGCCTTCTGTACCGTAGCACCTTCAACCCATTTGCCCTAGTAGTTAGTTCTTTTACCTCGTTTTCCCTAAGTTGGAATTGCTAGCACTTGTTATTGTAATATGAGTGACTTGCTATAATCTTCCCATTTTATTGTTTTCCTTTAAAAATTTCATGTGTGCACAATCAGATTTGTGTGATCGTGATCTCCATGGAATTATGAGAAATATGTGTGTCCCAAACTCCTTTGCTCTCAATTTTACTTTAAACTGTTTGAGTCTAAGCGTTGCAGATGGCTTATGTAGTTATGTTTGAGCAGTTTCGTTGTAGACCCTTCAAAGATATTTATTTTCATTGTAGAAGTGTTGAATTTGGGGTTCAAACAAGACTTTGTTGAGTTGGGTTGGATTGAGTTGAGTTTAAATGTTTATTTTTGGGATATCTCTGCAGATTCCTCACTTGAGACCTGCTGAATACAAGAGGTCTAGATTATCTAGGAATCGCAGGACAGTGAATCGTGCCTATGGTGGCGTATTGTCTGGAGGTGCTGTCAGGGAGAGGTATGTTACTGTAGTCATTAGGTGTCGGCTTCTGTTGTGTTAATTTCTATAATAAATAGTTCACAATGTGGTGGTGAATTGAGTAAATGTTGAAAAATACTCATGTAATTTAATATTTTATTTCTTTGGGTAGGATCATCCGAGCCTTCTTGGTTGAAGAGCAAAAGATTGTGAAAAAGGTCCTGAAGATCCAGAAGGCGAAGGAAAAGCAAGCCTCAAAGAGCTGAATGCGAGTGATAATGCAATAGCTTTTTGAATTATGATATTTTGGAAGGAAAATTTTTGATTTAGATGATGACAATGATGAAGAAATGTGGAAAACATTATGTTGAGGTTCCTCTAAATTTGAAAATTTGTGTCTACTTTTACTTTGTACAAGACTTATTATTTGGATGTTTGTTTACTTGTCGACAAACTGACCTCCAGAAATGTTTATGATATTTTTGTGCTTTGGTGTGTCCAAAAAAATAAGAATGTTGATTTACAATTGGTTTCTATTTTTGCATTAATACAAGGTGGGCTTTCTGATTATTGATTTTTTGGGTGGAGCTCTCCTCTAGGGATTGTTTGGGTATATGGAACTAAATTTTGCCAAATTCACCTGTTAGGAGACAGATTAGTCAGACCTGGAGATTGCCTGATAGTTGTTTGAGTACATAGATGGCCCATCAAGGCTGAAATTGGATGATTATTTGTCTTCAGAAGGATTTATTCATTTATTGCTTGGGACCCAATCCCAAAATTACAATACAGGGGTAGTAAAATGAGGGTTGCTTGAATGCAATTAATCTTGTGACTGTTCTGTTGAGTCTTTATGGGAAATGATCCTTTGTTCATATGATTTTGTGGCAGACAGGTGGTTGGTTCCTTGCAACTCCTTTGCCATTGGCGCTGTATTATACAGAATGCTGTAGAATGGGTGCTTTCATCCTGTTTTCACAACTTGAGGTGATGGTACTGATGATTAACTTGAAACCTGCGAGGGAGCATTTTAATGCTACAGATTTGCAAAGAAAGCTTGTGAGAGAAGACCAACTCTAACTGATTACAGTTGTTTTCAAGTAGTTGGGTCATTGCTTTGGCTCAAGTTGTCAAAACCTGCTTTTCGGCTTTACCTGTTTGTTGGTCTTGTTTAGGCAAGAAGACCTGTAAACTCCAATAGGGGTCTTTTTCCCTCTTTTTTAATTCTCTTTTATAGGGGTCTACCGATGATCATTTCAACTAATCAGTGCCCTACTATAACCAACTCAAAAAGAGAAAAAGATCTTACGATGACCATTGCAACTAATCAGTGTTCTACTATAACCAACTCAAAAAGAGAAAAAGGCCTAACGATGACCATTTCACTAATCAGTGCTTTTGAATTTATGGGGCGTGTGGCTACGATTGGCTGGTCTATTTGGAATTCTAGAAATAAGTTTATGTTCAATCATAAAATTCTTAATGCCCTTGTCACTTTGATGTGGTCTCAGCGCTTGTGGTCTGAGACATTATGTTTTTCTATGGGGGAGGCAGGTGGTGTATCAGGATGTTTTGCCTCATTTTAATATGGAGTGTCCTGGACTGTTACAACCCCTTTCTTTGTGGTGTGATGGTGCATTCAAGAAGGGCAAGACAGCAGTTGGGGTGATTCTCAAAGGTAGTCATGGGATGTTGGAGGCTGGGATTGCCAAGCATATTTCGGCTGTTTTCGGTCGGTTTTCGATAGCTGCTGCAGTTCATGAAGGGTGTTTGTTGGTCTGTGCATCTGGGTTACGAAATGTGTCTATTACAAGTGACAATATGAAGGTGATTAAATTGGGTTCGACTGAGAATATTCTCCCATGGGAAATTAGTGTTTTTGTTAGTGATATTAGACGTTTTGCTAAGGATCTTAATTTAAGATTTGTTCACAAGCGTAGGGCTCTTAACATAGCAGTTCATTGGGTGACAGCCATGACGTTTTTTTAACTCGATTCCTTTGAGTTAGGTGTGCTATCCTCCCTCTGAACTTAAGGTTTTTTTATCTACTGGATGTAGTCAATATTTCCTACGTAATGATATTCTGATTTCTCTTCATCTAAAAATAAAAAAAAAAACTAATAAGTGCTCTACTATATCCAACTTTAAAAAAAAAAACATCATGCCATGACATGCAGAAAAAATTATGTTTTTTTTGTTCTTAAAATTAGGATCGATAATCGAGTCGAGCATGTCAAATTCGTTCTTCTAAGGGAGCCAAAAAAAGTGTTTAAATTTGACTCGTTTAGAAAATGAGTCAAACCTAAATAGTTTAACTATTTTACATATAAACGAGCTGAATTTAGAGAGTTCGAGTTGAGCCTTTTTTAGGCTCATTTTTAAAATAAGTTTAAAAAATTGTTCAAACTTAACTCATTTAGAATAGGAGTCGAGTTCAATGTGAATCTTATTTGAACCAAGTTCGAATAACTCGGCTCAATTATCAGTCTTACTTAAAATTGATTTTCCATGTTTGTATTGAAGAGAAAATAAAATCTATAATATAAAACAGAGTAAACTTCAATAAGTTCATCCGACGGTCTTAAATAGATTCATTCAATAGTCACCAACATCCATCTCAAAATTATTGATATTGCACCGTATCTTCAGACACGACACGATACGACACGAGTTATCCCTAGTAACAAAAAAAAAGGGGAGGCTGAAAAATATAAAAGAGTATATGTCAAGAATGGGATTCGAACCCATGCCCTTTCGGACCAGTACCTGAAACTGGCGCCTTAGACCAACTCGGCCATCTTGACGCTATGTACTGAAACAACGAAAATTAAAGTTCTCATCAGACTACAACATTTATTATTCACCTCAAAGCTAACAACTAGTAAGATCGGGCGTCAAACGATTGTTAGACTCGGCCCGATCTAGCCCAAATATGTTTTTGAAATTCGCGCGCGCTTTCTGAACATCACATTTTTTTCCGATCCCCCACTGGATTCGCTCCTCTGTTCTCTGCATTGCTACTGGTTAGAAAGTTAAATCAATCATCAAACTCAAAGGGATCAATATTGCATATACAAACCCTTGTATGTTGCGCAATGCACTCCGTGTGTTCGACCCTATCACTCACCGGTTAGTCATCGTCTTCCCTCCACGGTTCTCAATTTCAGTAGAATTGGTGACGTTATTCAGCGTAAAGTAGTTTTTTAGGGCTTAGTTATCTACTTCTCTGTCGAACAACTTAAGAATGGTGGAGTGGGAGATTCAATAACTTGTAGGAAATTTTTTTGTGCAGCTGTGGTTTGTTGTTTAAAACTCGCCATTGTGGACTTTTGTTCTTGCCCTTGCCTAAAATTGTCAACGCCGATTTTCTGCTGCTGTGAATTTTAGTATTGTCTCAATGTTCAAAGCTCAGTGACTGTCGATTTTTTTTATGAGAAAGTAATGAAGAAGCAAGAAATGATCTGTTCTCGGCAAAGATAGGGTGGAGATCTTGAGGCTTAATTGAGAAACAGCTGGAAAGAATTGCAGAAGTTGAATTAGTTCTCGTTGATTGCCACTGGTTTTTGTATAAATAGTGATTGGTGAGTTAAAGACATGAAGTATAAGAATGGCCTAGATTAAGTTGTATAAACCAAAGACCAGATAATTTAAGTTGTATAAACCAAAAACCAGTTAATTTGGCTCCTCCAGAGACGATTACGAGGGAGTATGAGATCTGTTACTACGGTTCAGTAGTTTTTTATGTTACACATGAAATTAGTGAATTTCACATACAAGAGCTCTCTTTTGATTACAATCTCCATTGTACTGATTTTCTTTTTGATATTAGATCACAAAAGAGAGAGAGGTATATGGACCTTGGGGACTCGTAGTTTATCGAAAATTGTTTGTGCCGTTACCAGCATTTTGGTTGGGAGATGTTTGAAATCGTACCTATATTTGTCTTTCCAGTTATGTCTGGAACTTTGTAAGATGCATGTAGGATACTTGCTTTTTCAACTCAAACCGTGGTGCATTGACAATTGTGTTCTGTTACAGTATAGGTTCATGCGAGATTCTTACCAGTCCAGTTTTGGATTTCAAGTAATCGTTGAAACAATCCAGATGGACAACAAAGTGGACAGATATATCATTTGTTAAATGCCAATCCAGGTAAATTTATATTGTCCTGCTATATATTTTTCCCTATTACTAGATCTCTATTTCCTGCCTTGCTCCATTTAGTATCTCTGTGGAACTGCAACGTTATTTTGTTTAATATAAGGTGCTAAAAGCTCTTCTAAGATTATTAGTTTCTGTTATTCTCCAGTCTTGCATACTGTTTAGGCATGTGTTGGTGTTTTTTTTCCCTGCTGTTAATTTTAAATGTAATTAATGGACGTTAATTTCAACAAGCAAAGTATCAAAACGTTTGTAACCTCTGGTTTTTAATATGTATAGTGAAAATATAACAGAACAATAAGAAAAAGGACAAAAGAAGTAGTAGAATTAAATACTCACAAACACATTATGTTCAATATAAAAGCCTGTACAGTAAAGGCTGTGAACAAAACATGTTTATGATATAAGCTTCGACTTGCCTAAGCCAACACTAGAAGAGAACTAGTTTCTTAGTTTTCCATTCAGTTAAGTATAAGATTTGTTGTTTGTTGAAGTAGTGGACATCTCCCTAGGACAGGGAGGAGAATCCAAGAGCAAATTAGGCTTCCATGTATCAGGCAAACTAGGTGGAAAACTGAAAGGAAATTCAATTGACCGGGCATTTCCCCATTGGCTATTTACATGGGTTGCACTATGATTCTTCCTCAAGCCTGTATCGTCGTCTCCCGTTCCTATGCTTCCTTCTAGATCTAGTTGCGAACTGGTTGGAAATCTGTTGAACTGTGGTGCTTGCCCTTCAAAGACAATACTCCCTGAGGTTTTACTCTCGTCCCCGACAAAGGCAGGGGACAGATTAAAAAGCACGGAGGCAATGTCAACTGGGTGCCTGTTGGGTGGCCCTGACATTTCCAGAGGTGAAAACATGAAGCCACCTGGAAGATCTCCAGTTGGAATGCACAAAGGGGATGGTTTGTAAATAGTTGAATTCATGGGCTTATATGAGGGAATATCAAGAGCAGAAAAACTAGCAGTAGAAGCCTGTTGTAGGTCATTATTGCTGCATAACTGGATGCCTGATCCAGTTTCAGTTATGCAAGAAATATTCTCTGAACTGAAATCAGTAGAGTATGAGCCTTGAGTGAACATATCAGATGCGGTAGTTTCAGTTAATGGAGAGACCCAAGAGTGAGAAAGAGTTCTCTGCGCCATTGAATTGGTCTTTTTGAATATCCTACAAATTGCCCATGAATCCTGCTGGTCAAAGGAGAGAAAAAAACTTAACAAACGATATAGTGAATTGTATGCCACATAGTTCAAAAGTGAAGCAAAACTTGAACCATAAAACTATAGTGGACTTACATTTGCGGGAAGGTTTTTATCCAAGAGCTTCTTGGCTGGTGCTGAATCAGATATAGAAGGTAGTCTGAACTCATGCATCATCCAGTCTGTCTTTATCCCTTTGGCAGCTCTTCCCCTGTAGAACACTAGGGACTTCTTCAAACCAATGCACCTAATGCCATCTGAGGAGTATATGGGCCGGTCTGTTCCAGTTGCCTTCCAGAATCCAGCATATGTGACACGGTTTGGCCGTGCACTATTCCTGTATTTACGGTCCCTTGGGCAGTAGAAATACCACTCTTTCTCCCCGGTAGATGCCAACTCTGGTGAAAATTTTTGAGGGAAAGGGAAGCAAATTCTTTTAATTAGCAGTTGTTTAGCACATATAAGTTTCGTACTTAGAAGTAATTGAATAAAGGCCTAGAACTTGTGGAGGTTGTGTCGGAAGTTTCAGCTGATTAGGTAGGAAGACGTTAGCATAGAGCTTAAAAAGTGGATTTATTATTTTGTTCCATGGAACATTTGACTTCAAATATAATGACGCTTCTTTTGTTCGCTGTCAGAACATGACAAGTGAATCCTCCAAACGTTAAGCAGATAATTGTAACAGCTAGTATTCAAAAGAAGGAAATAGCAAGAAAACTGTTCACGTGTGTAGGTAGCCAAAATAGAATGGAAAAAAGAAAAGATAATCTTTTTCCATTTGAACTATTCCAACCTTGTAGCCAAGTATTCAAGAAAGAAGACGAAAGAAGATGGTTTTATTTGGACTCAGCAAGTTTTAGAGAACACTACGGATGAGAGATGGTTGATCTTACTTGGGAGATCCCATGGGTCGTATTTGTAAATGTCTACTTGCTTTATGAGCTCAATAGGAATAGATTGCTGCTGAATCTTTCTCATCAGGTAGAACCCAACTAGCTCCTCGTCTGTAGGATGAAATCTAAAACCAGGCAACATCACATCGTCAATCTTATCTGCTTCATTTTTCTCATCCATCTTTCAGTTCCTTCTCCTCAAAACCTCCTCTCTAAACCAAACTCTTGAGAGATGAAAAGTTTCACACACAGAACCAACTCTTTGAACTGAACTTGTAATTGAGTATTGTAAACCCCAACTCTGAAACTTAGAGCAGGTTCTCTGTTAGTTGGAGAAGCTTTAGGAGTGTAAGCCGTAAAGCTGGTTTTGATATGAACTCAGAGAAATAGTTTAAAGTACAATAGACTTATTTTAAAGACATTATATGGTTCCTCAGAAGGGGTCTGCCTCCGAAGCTTCAGCCGACCTTTCTGGGTGGTTGTAAGGGAGACTGTTTCTGTGAAAACCACGACAACTTAATGAGAAGCTTAACCCAGGCTCTCTCTTTTAAAACAAAGCAGCCAAGGAACCCAAGTCAAGGCCATGGACTTCTAATGAAACTCATCTCCCTTTGTGAACCCACTTGGGCTTTGTTTAAATGCACGTTTATGATCTCTAAGAGACTACAAAATCAGTTGTGTATGGGGATATGTTTTCACACCTCCTTGGCACACCAATTGTATCCTTCTCCTTAGATTTTCTTGCTATCAAGACAAAAGGACAAAGCAAGCGTCTCATAATATAAGTTTATGGCCTTATTAAAATATTGCGTCTGAATTGTTTTTTGTTGCCTATGCACAGAAACATTTCCCAATACAATAGCTCAAAATTATATTCAATCTAGAGATCCCCTCGAATAAATATAGTTTCTGGTGTCCTTGGATCGAAAAACGCAATTTCTATTCCATTCTTTGTAACTGCCTGATATGAACACGTGACTAGTCAGTGTGCTTATTTGGGATTTATAGAGATTCCTTAAACAGGTATGAGAATAGTAAATAAATATTTGACCCTTGAAGGCAACACCCATAAGCTCCCTTTCAGGGCTGCTAGAATAAACTGCGTTCCTATAAGCTTGTACGTTTTCAGTCTGCTGGTTAGGAGGTTTAGGTGCAATTCATGTCTTGTGGGTGGGTGGAAGGAAGTTCCCAGTTCCCACATGTCATGACTACTTTGTCCTTAATATTTGGCGTATATTTGTGTCTTATTATTTTGAAGTTCCACTTTTTTTCTCTATTTTTTTCCTGTTCAAATGATGATATTGCCATTTATTAATAAACAATTAGAATTTCTTGCTCCGCCTTGGTGAAGCAATTATTTGCTCCAAGTTACGGAGTAAGTTTGTCAATGGATCGAATTTGGATATGAATTAATATTTTTTTATCGATAATGCGAATCTGAAATCTTATATTTCACGGATTCGAATTTGGATATACATATATTTAATCTGATTATGATCCGATCCAAATTATTTATATAAATATTAAAGAAATTATGTGATTATTTAAAGAAATTTAGTTGAAGTTTAGGTATAATTTGTTAAAATTTAGTTAATTAAGCTACTTGAACCATGTTGAATTTTATCATTTTTCTACGGGGATCATACTGCTTTAATTTTATCATATATATATATACATTGAACCGAATCGATGGGATCTTGGAGAGAAATGCTTTCATAAGCATGAAAATGATATTAATTATACTAATCAATGATGATAATTATTGTATCTATATTTGAAGATGATGCTATCTTGTTGGAGTTGCCTTGCTAGATGTTTTCCTTTTCGACTTGGTGAGGGAGGGAAAAAGTAGGGTTGGGGGGGTATCTATGCATGTCTCGCTACAAGTAGACACATTTTATCAACAGTAAGTGTAGTAGCCCACATTAACAAAAAAATCTATACAATAAAATAGCTCATAATTCAAATATCAAAAGATAAATAAAATGACTTTTGTTATTCGCAATTGAGATTGTTTTAAATTTTATTTTAAAGTTAATCTAACGGTTAATATTAACACCCTAAATTTATTAGGAAAAATAGGCCCCTAAGGGTGTGTTTGGAGTGATTTTTTAAAAGTACTTTTAAAAATTATTTCTTATAAATACTTTAAAAAAAATTAATAGTATTTGAAACCACCCTACCACTACCTCTATCATCACCACCACTGTCGCCGCCGTCATCACCAATGGCGCCACAGCTATCACTACCACCACCATCGACGGCGCCACCGCCACAACCATCGCCACTCTGCCACTACCACCAACGTCACCGTCGTTGTCGCTGTCGCCGTTGCCGCCACCCTCACTACCGCCGCCACCACGGTCAATGCCACCCACCACAACCATTACTATCTCCTATCACCACCATTGTTGCCCATTACTTCTCATCTCCACTACAAATCGATGTTTAAATTATTTTATCTATTTTTTAGATTTTACTTTGAATATGAACACAAATATATTTATTGTTTAACATTTTTTAATTATATTGTGCCTTCCGACACAAACAATAACTAGTATTCAATAAAATAGTAATACGACATGTTAATGATGAAATGATATCATGGTTATCTACGTCACCCAGAAGGCAGTTGCCTAATATTATTATGCATTGGTTAAAAAACTCCTGAGAAAACATCATCCTTTGCAAAGGTAGTAATTAGTCACAATTCTGATTGATGTTTACCCCATGTGACAAAACAATTTCAGTCCATTTAAGCTCTTCCGGAAAGAACTTCTATCGTGATTGTTTGGACATTCTTTGACAAGCAATTAGAGTTTCCTAGCATTTAGTGATTGAATATGAGAAACTTTTGCTCACTAGTCACTAATTTGTCGTTTAATCACACCAGTTAGTTCATACACTGACCCACCCTTACACATAAAAATATTACATCAATCAAAACAAAAAATATATATATTAAGCAATTTAGACGAACCAAATCACGCTTATGTAAGCTACATCAAATGAAGCATAACACATTACACACCCATACACATGAAGAAAACCACAACTTTGTATTAGTTTTGATGCAACTTTATGAGAATGTGTAGTTACTGTATTAAATAATTATTCATTCATGTCATGTAATAACTACTCATATAAATGGTTACACCCAATATTTACTCATAGTTTAGGAGCTCGGCTATCACATAATTGGAAGCACTCTAATTATTGCAATCGCCTTAACATTCCATCGCATCAATCACTTTCCTCGATAAAATAAAGTAGGCATCAAATAATAGATTGGGTGATAGTGGCTTAACAAATGTAATAAGCCAATAATTGTGAACACATCTCGTATGCATATACATATTTATATATATAATAATCCATGGCAACTAAAGATGGCTTATGCTTAATAAGTCGAACCCTAATTATTTTTATGTACTTATTGATAGCATTTGAGTAATTGCTTGCTTTGAACTTTCATATGTGTGAGTCTTGAGATGTTGCAATAGCAGGACACCATATTTATGTGTTCAAAGAGTTTACAAAACACAACTTATTACTACTATTTTGTTCAGCTCAAAAAGACTATTTTTTTTTTGGGTGAAAAAACTTGTATCTTTTGAGAAATTCTTTTTTTTTTTTGGCTTAACTTTTGAGATATTCAAACGAAAACTTCGACATCCAAGTCATTGTGCTTTATATGTAAGCATTTCCAAGAGTTTTTGTTCATTTTCAGGCCAAATGGCAAGCTGTCACCGTTTCAGTTTCATAAAGATATCGGAGTTTCATTTATTAAAAAGACAGGATTTTGGTGCTACGAACAAAATGTAGTTCTTACCAAGTCTAAGATCTTAATTTGATCTCCACTAAATCTTTTAATGGTCCTCATCCCCCTTAAGAAGAGATTATGTGTCGTTATATATCAATATATTAGTTATTGTATGTGCATGACGACACAGAATAATAAAAAAAATTGTCAATCATAGACATTTGTATTCTTTATACCTAAAATCAAATCACAAGTATAGAGAAGAGAAAAATCAATTTAAGCATCAGTTGTTGTATGGATGAACATTGATAATGATGGTTGGGGGGGGGGGGCGACAACTACGGTGGTGGTGACAGTTGTGAGTGGTAATTGTGATGGTGATGGTGGTGATAAGTTTTGGATGACGATAGTGATAGTGACAATTATGGGTGACGACGATGGTGGGTATGGGTGTGGGTGGTTGTGGGCAACTATGATTGTGGTTGATAGTGATGGTGGTGGTGGGGTGATGACGGCAATTGGGGCGGTGATGAGTTTTGGTGGTGGGTGATGACGGGTACTTGTTGGCAAAGGTAATGATGTGTGGTGACGAATGGCGTGATGGTGGTACGTGTGGTGAGGGTGGGTGGCGACAGTAGAGGGCAACGACGGATGGTGGTGGTAGGTATCGTGGGAGTGGGAGTGGGAGTGGGTGACAATGAGTGTTGATGATGGTGATGGTGGTGGTGGTGAGTTATGGTGATGGGTGGTGGCGATGGTAGGATGATAGTGATAGTAGTAATAAATATAACAATGAGATGATAATGATAATGATAATGAGTAGTGACGGTGGGCAGTGGTGGTAGTAATCGGTAGTGGTGGTGGTAATGATGGTGGTTGTGACAGAAGTGGTGATGGTGGAGTGGTGGTGACATGGATGAAATGTTTTGTAGATAAGTAATTTTTAAAAAATAAAAATTATTTTTTTTATTATTTACTTATTTTTGACTCATTTGACAATAAATAAAATAAATTGTTTTAAAAGTATAAAAATCATCTCAAACACAACTTTAAAGAATCTATTTTCTTTATTAAATTTGAAAATTTAATTTTAATCTTTTGATTAATTTTAAAATAAAATTTAAAATAATCTCAATTGCAAAAAATAGAAGTTATTTTTTATGTTATAGTTTATTTTTTATATATACAAACACATAGAGACACACACATATGAATAGAGGCGTTTGAGCTAGAAGTCTTTTTTTTGTTCTGAATACCTAGTGTGTACATACTACGTACTGGTATGCAAACCAGTCTTGTTCTCCAACGTCCTAACCAAACTTAGACCCTAGCGTACTTTCAGACCTGATAGTGCCCGTTAAACGAAAAAAATATTGGGGGTAACGATTACACCATGTTATTTTGTTGACATGATATAACTATTTAATAATAATACAACATGTGAATAAGTGAATCTCAGAGGAGATAATTGCTGTACAACATGGATGGGTAATTAAATAATTATGTGAAACCCACTTACCTACATGTTTTATTAGTGAATGGATAGCGTCTTTTTCAAGTTGGGATATTAGACATTAAGCAAAGAAGAAAAATCGAGAAAAAAGGTTCAGGCGAGACCCGAACAAGTTTGAAATATACTAGTCAGTAAGGCATAAAGAAACTTAAGGATCAGTCGAACAACTTTGCCGTCCCATTCCCACTCGATGAAAAAGAGAAATTTATTTCCTTAACCACTAAAAATTCTATTTATTGGACCTCTTCTTGATCCATTCTAAACGTGGAAATGTTATGGAAGGATAGGAAGGCATATCGTAAGAGCTAGATATCTCCTATGTTGAAGATGAAAAAGATTTATCGTATGAAGGTTGATCCAGAAAAATACAATTAACTAAATGGAGCTGATTTTGTATAGTCTTGAATGGTAATAGCTAGAGGCCTTTGGCAATAAATGTAAAACCCCATGTCCCTTTGGCGCTTCATTTTGCAACACGAAACCGTGGTTGCCTGGTGTCTCCTTCTACCATCATCACCTCCCAGAAGATTTCACCCACTAATATAAATATTTGGTGGGAGGTAAGGGTTTTAGTGTTTGTGTATTCAAGGGTTAGGGGTAAGGGTTTTGTCCTGGAAAATTTTAGTCTGACTGCAGAAACAATGAAAGAATACTTTAGCCACTAGTCTATATACAATGAAAAACCCCATATATACGCTTTTTTATTCAAAACCAGCACAGGAGATAAGAAAGTCGGTACCCCTGTTGGCTGGCCTTTCTTACCTAGACTTTCTTGTAAAGCCCAAGAAAAAGCATGGGTTTCAGAAATTCTGGCAGTTCCTTGTGAAGATCACTAGTAATCGGAATATGGGCAGAATTTTGATGTGTCTCTAAATCAATCTGCCGAATTATTCTTTATTCTTTCCAACCAATCTAATCGGTTGTACTTGAAATTCTAATAATTATAGTCCCCTTAGATCCAACAGTAGTTCTTTTTCTCTTGCCATGAGATAATTCAAATTCAATTTACGGACTATGATTAACAGTTTTCATGGAGAAAACGCATGATTCCAATCTGTCTTTGAATGGATACAGCTACAAGCATATTTTCATTGTCCTATGAAAGCAACACTGTGCTATAACATTTCCAACTGCCCAAATCTTTCTGACTTGTCCAACTTATACATATTTATATTGCCCTCGTGAATATGGAATCAGTTGGGAATAACATGGGATAGCTACAGAAAACTTTTAAAAAAAAATCTCCGAAAACCAGTATGGCAGTCTTAACATGCAGATCAATAACAAAATCCTTCCCTGAACATAATTATGTCTATGAATGACTATGGCAAAGGCTTAGAAATAAGTATCAGATTACATCTTTACTAGGAAAAACTTTTTCAGAGAGATTCTGAAGCAGAGCCCAATGCTTCTAAACATCTGAGTAACATTTTAGTAAAACCCTTTTCTACATCTTGCCCCCAACTTCAAAGCATGGCAAGAGTTATTTTTTATGTTTTACTCTTTCCTTTTCTTCTAATAGTGTTACACATTTTTTTTTGGTTTGTTTTTGGGGTGGTAATAGTGTTGTACAAGTTGGGAAGCTACAAGAAATCAAATGGAATTTTACCTGAATGGCTATCTTGCAGGAATAGGTAAACGTTACCCATTGTCACGACTACTTTTCCTCTAGCATTATAGGGAGCTCCAAGCTCTCATTGCCCCTCTGGATCTTTAGGACAACTTTATCCCCTATACTATAGTCATCTAATGCTTTATACAACTCTGCTTTACTCCTAACCTGCCCAACCAGAAAGAAAAAACATAAGTTGTTTTGAATTTCACGAGAAAAGACTACATAAGAAACAAAAGAAATTAATTTTGCTCAAATTTAGCACATATGCCTTCTTTTAATGTTGAAGAACATATGGTTATTGTGCTCAGTTTTTAAATCGGCGATGAGAATAGAAGCTTTGAGCTGACTAACCCAACCACAGTCAAAATCATTGGTCATCCGAATATGATCGTGAAACCTCCATGCAAAAAGTAAGAACAACAAAAGGGTTCACATACGCCTAGTAGAGTTGGCACAGTTAGTAGAGATGTTAAAAGGACTTTTTGGCCTCAAAACTAAAAAGGCAAACACAGATATAGGTTTAGAATGTGTTTGGTGTGAGATGGAGAGTTGAACCCTGCTATGAAGTACAACCTTCACAGAGCTTTACTAGTTAAAACCAGGAAGCATCTTGAGAGGAACTTTAAAATCAAGTTTGCATGGTGGTGTAAAATTTACTTTGTGATGGAAAAAAAAAATCAAAGAACTTCATGCAGAGATTAAACTTTTCACGACTTTTGTTTACATTGTTTTTACAAATAGAATCAGTATTATCCAATCAAGGGAAAACCTGTGTATGTCTAGACAATCAATTTTATCCTATTAAGGGAATATGTGGATTTGCCTATCCAACGCTTCTGGGCCTATTAGCATTTGAGGTAGTTTGGTTCACATATAGGTATATCCTTTTCTTGCCAATATCTTTTATTAAAAAAATGTTCTAATTCCTAATAGGAGATCCAGGAAACTGCTCTCTGCACCCCGCGTAGGGCTCCACCAGGCAATATGTTTTGGTGAAATGGTTCCTTCATGAAACAATATCCTAGGATGGAAGGTGCACTGCAGATGACTTGATATATGAGCAAAATTCTTACGTTGAAGAACCTTTTTATTCCTACAACTGGCACCCTATTGTCCTTCAAACATATAAACCCCCACTCTAGCACAAAGAAAATCACTTCGATTTTTTTAGCATTGAGTGGTAAACTTTAATGAAAGTATTCCAGTTATAGAATTTCAGATATTTGAAGTGGCTATGGTGTTTTGACAATAATTCTCAACATAATGTCATGTGTGAAATGGATGCTGAGCAGTGGGAGTAAGGTATTATGAAATCTATACAGCAAGCTTTCTAGGTTTATAAATGTTGATTCGAGGGCCAAAACGAATGAAAGAGTTTGGAGATGGTTAAGGCCCGGTAGATTAAAGTAAAGGTTATTTGGGTTGGTTGTTCAGGGTAAGTTAATAGTTGTTAATATCGTACGATACGCAATACGTATCGTACGATACGCAACGATACAGAACTAAAACGATACGAATCGTAGTTTTGTATCATTTTTGCGTTGTATCGTCATATACACGATACATTTCGATACGATACGAACGGTACGTGTAAAGGCTGTTTTTTTTTTTAAAGAACGACGTCGTTTTGGGATAAACAGGTACTCCAACAAACATGTGATTTTGTGCAGTGAAAAAAATGAAATTAATCTATTTACAAAACCAAATATATTTTTTTTTCAAAATTTCTAAATCTTGATTAATATTAATTTTTTAATTTATTTACAAAACCCAGTCTCTTTGGTGTTTAAAGTTTGAATTAGTGAACTATGGTTATGTACTTTGTATTATAACAATAGTGGATTATATTCTTGACTTGAATAGTTGGTGGAGTATTAATGAAATGCTATGTTTTTATGAATGTATGATTTTTTTCCAAAGGTATATATATTTTTTTATTATTTATTTAAAATTACACCGTATCTTACGATACACGATACAATACACTATTTTTAAAACACGATAAACTTTTCGATACACGATTTGATAACTATGACAATAGCACGTGAAAAGTACTTAGAGGTTTTACACGTGGGAAGAGAATGCTTGGATTTTGTAATATATGTATATCCTTGGAGAAATGCTTGTTCAAGTTAGTTCAGAGGTATATTAAAGAATGAAAGTATAGATTCTTGGAAGAAAAAGATAGAAATTAATGCTCCGTTTGGTATGATAAAAAAATGAAAGGATGAAAGTTAAAGAGATAGATAAAACATTATGTTTTGAAAGAAAGAAAAATAAGAAGAAAAATAGATGAAAAGTTAATTATTTGTATTAAAATATATCTTATTTATCTATATAACATTTGATATATATACATACTAGCCACAACCTGTGTCTAAAGGCAAAGTATAACATAAAATTTAAACGCTTAAAAAATAGACCCTACTATATCAAATATCAAAAAAATTTCCTTCGTTTTATGTAATTACATAATTTAAAATTAATTCTTTTTTAAAAAAAAAATCTCCAAAATTTTCTCAAAGTACATGACCTCAAAAAAAATAAAATATAAACATATGTATACTTTTGTACATTAACAATGTCTAAATTAAATTATTCAACTTGTGATACAAATAGGTGATGTCATAGAAATAAAAGGGAAAAATATGTGGGTATAAAATTTTAAATGCTAGCTATCTTATTAAATAAAATGATAAAATTTGTATATATATAGATATATATATATTTTAAAAAATAAAAATAAAAATTTTTAAAAATAAAAAATCCAAAATAAAATAAAAACATTTTTTCCATCTTACCAAGCACAAAAAAAAATAATTATTTTATTTTCTATCCATTCTATCAAACACAAAGGAAAGAAATCGTATCATTCTTATTTTCTTTCTTCGAATGATCAAAAATATCTCTCTCTTACTTTCCATCATTCTTACCAAACGGAGCATAAATTAAACTAAATCATATAAAGACTATAAACTACCACAGACACTTTCATTTAGACCAAAAAGACCTTTGTGGGGCCTATCTCCTGCTTTAGGCTTCCAAAGCCCACAGTATCTGTCCAACGGTGCACCCAAACATTAGACATTGCATCAAGACGTAAATAGCAGTCTCAACCGCTACAACAAGGAGAAAAACTAACTTAAAAGCTAATTATAAGCACGCAAAAATCACAATATCTTTGGGTGGGCCAACTCAGAGTGATGTTTTCATAAATCGAGTTTTTCCCCCTTCAATGTATTATTTATGCATGAAAGCAACTTTTTCACCAAGAACAATCACTAAATACCATATACATGCACAGGAAGTCATCAACACGTGCAGAAACTGCCATTAAAAAAATGGATAACATAGAAGCAGAATGAGAAACCCTATGGCTTTTGGTCCAGAGCTTTATGCCGAATACAAAAAAGACAAACCGAGTTAAAGAGGTCGTGTTCCATTCCTGAGGTGAGGAAGGACAGCATAGCAATGACCAATGAGGCTTTTGTAGCTAAGGGTGTTAATCAAGCCCTTGTCGAACCTTTGTCGAGCCTAATTTACACATAAACGAGTTGACTCGTTTAACTATTTACTCATAAACGAGCCTAAAATAGTGTTCAAGTTTGACTTGATTAACAGCCCTATTTGTAGCTTAATGATAAGGAAAACATATACAGTTGGTAGAAGCACAATTGGAGTTAAAGAAAGCTCACAGGTTTGTTGTCCACTGCCACGACAATATCCCCTAGTACAATATTACCAGCAAAGCCCCTCGTAGTGGGAAGAAGACCAGCTTTGGCTGCAAGACTATTCAGAGGAACCTACAGCACATCCTGATTAGGCCAAGTAAAAAATGGTCTTGCAGCGATAGAAGAAATTCAAACTAGAATTAGAGTAAAATACATAAAAGAAATTATAACACAATATGTTCTATTATCGAGGCATACCTGCAGAATCAGAGCTCCATTTCGTACATTAAGTTGATTTGCAATCAGGTCTGGAGCAATATCAACATTTAAACCAGCTCGCACAACCTAAAATACAAAGAACACAAGGATTACAAAGAAGCATGCTGGAAACCAGTTTTCTTTTCTATTTTTTTGCCAAAAAAAAGTTCAAATGCCCATTTTCTGAATCTCAATTGTAACTCCTAAAGCCAAAGTTCTGTAATGAACAAAGAAGATTTCAAGGGTGAGATCAGCAGAGAATTAGAATTACAAATATATATGCATAAAACCCAGAGAATGTAAAAGAAAGGTTTCTGCACTAGAAGCAAGCAAAAATCCCAACTGTGTAAAGAAATAGCACAACATACTTTTCCAAATTGGATCAGCTGAGGCACTATCTTTACCACGGTTAAGGATGGAATGGCAAACCCTACACCTGCTGAAGTCCCTGCCAAAAATAAAAAATTGTCAATGGATGGAAAAATTATTCATTTTGAAAACACCCAGAAGAAATATGGAGTTACAGATTAAGCAAATAAATATAATGGAGTCTACAAGCATGAACTAGAAATTCGATCACATTTTTCAGCTGAATCGTAGGCTTGTACAACTTTCATTGTTCTCTTGAAATTTGGAAGCATATGTAAATGTATGTAAATAAAGAATTTACCTGTCTGAGTAAATATTGCAGTGTTAACCCCAATTAAATTCCCACGAGAATCCAACAGAGGACCTCCACTGCCACAATCACAGGGGACAGTATAAATTTTGTGAGGCACAATTTACAGAGTCTATTACTGATGAAATGTGAAAGATATCTGGAAAAGGTATTGAGAATAGATTGAGTCCAGACTGTCCAGTTACATTTAATGGTTGGATCTTTTATTTTCATTTGTTTTGGGAGTAGGGGCAGGGCAGGACGGGGGGAAGGAGGAGAAATATCAGCTAGTAAATTCTTTCGCATCAGAATGAGAAGTTACAAAAGACCTGTTTCCAGGATTGATGGCTGCATCTGTTTGAACTCCTCCACCAATTGTGACTCCAGCTTGACTAAATATGTCTCGATTTAGTCCACTAATAACCCCGACAGTGAGTGTGTGATCAAAGCCAAATGGATTTCCAATGGCTAAACACTGTTGGCCAACTTTTAAAGATGATGACTGCCCCACCTTTATTGGCCTCAATAGATCTTCAGAGGCTTCCACCTGGCGTGTTGAAAGATCTAACAAGTTAAAGACCTCAGTAATCATACACTATAAACCAACTGCAAGAGTATGCTCACCAAACAAATTTTACTGACTAATAACATCCATAATTAATTTAAATCACACATTGCATTTGTAGCCGTGATGCCACAAGTTGACAAACTAATCAAGCAAACTTTAGAGATAAAAGTCAGATTTTCTTTCGTTAGTCCAATGGGGGAAGTAGAAAGCAAATCAGTTCAATACATGCCTATTCAGCAAGGTCCTTGTTTCAGGTCCCAGGTAAGGTTTATGGTCTCCAATCTAATTAGCATGGGATTAGATGTGAATAACGACATAAAGAACATTTATTCTAAGGCCAAAATGCATTAAACTTACTACAGTGGGTTTGAACTTTAAGTTTGCTCACGTCTTTCAAATATGACAATTACCCAAAAAAAGGGCTATGATGGCTCATCACAAGATAGTAGCTGAAGCATTTTACAAGTCACCGGAATTTATATCTTATGTTAATTCAGGCATCTACAGTTACAATGAATGGCAGAAAAGTATTCATGTAAGCATCAGAAAAGTGGTATAGGTAGCAGTTCCAAATACATTTTGTTGATCAGATTGTTGGAACAGAATTGCATGCATTACTCAAGTGGACATCATCCAACATGAAGATAAATAAACAAAATGAAAACCTACCTTCAAAACAGCAAGATCCTTAGCGCGGTCTGCACCAACTAGCTGACCTTCAAAATTCTTTTGCACCCTTTGAAAAAACTATTCACAGTAAGGAACTACGTGAAATGACAGTACATATAAGAAGCCCATCATATACATAACCTAAACTTGACCATCCACAGGCAGAGAAACTTATCAACAAAGGGTAAGAACAATTAGAATCTCACCCGTCTGAAGCAAGGATATTAACTCGTGCAACAATTTGCCCACGGCTAGGATTTCTTGAAAGGGAATTACCAATTACTGGGCAATCAGAGAAAAGAAAAGGTCACTTCAAAAACTCACTGCCCAACAGGCAAAATCCAAAAATGATTACCCAGTCTTAAATCAGATTCACAAAATAACTTCTCATTATCAACACTTCAATTAAGAATTGCATATCGAGGTCAACAACCCAACCATTTGACAATCAATTGAATTAAAAACATGCTGAACAATGAACTGATATGCTATCAAGAACCCGAAGAATAATAATACTGAGATCCAGACACTTGTGATAGCATTATCTCACATGACAAAACTTTTTCCAAAAAGTCAAGTTGACAATAATTGAAACTCATGTAGACAACTAATACAAGTAGTGGTGCCACTGGAATAGTCAAACAACCATCTGGAAATACATAATGTCAGTCACAGGACGGGACAGACTACAATTGAAATGAATGCATTCATCCATCACACTGGAATAACTAATTATCTTCTACCTACATATCCACCTGAGCTCTTACCATGGTAATTTGTCACAATGTGGCCTTGTCCATCCCAGACAACTCCAGAGCCATTTCCTTCAGGAACCTAACATTCATCACTACCATATCATTAGGTTACACTCATAAGAAGATGGTAATATAATCGAACCATGCCATGCATAAAATAGCCAAAGTAATTCACGAACTTGTGACCATTACATGTTAATTTATCCTGTTATATAGAAACAGAAAATTGCAAAAAAAAATTAAAAAAAAGGAAAAGAAAATTAATATTCAACAACATAAAGCAGAATTACCTCAACGACACCTGTAACATTGAGTTGAGGGCGCAAAGTTACATCAAATATGTTGACAACAGAATAAGTATTCTGTTCAAAGAGTTGGACAATTCTTTCCTGCTAAGTAGACAGATATCAGTCCAACCGCCATAAAAATCCGGCATAGATGAGTGCTGAATTTACAAATGATCATTCAAAAACGAAAATAGGAACAATCGATCAACACAGTCGAAAATCAACCTCAGAAGGAAAAAGTTTCCCAGAAGGAAAGACAGGGGGTGTTACTTCCTCAACAGTCACAGATGGATCTCCTAAAGCATAAGCTGTGTATGAAAATAAACTTCAGAATACAAAATCAAATCAAACAGAAGCATAGTTCGGTTACGAAACTTGAAATTCGAATTGGAATTAAGAAACAATGACTGAGTTGTGCGAACCTGATAAGTACCTTGAAGGATGATAGCACGAGTACATGAATATACTTGCAAATAACACCCGACGCGATGTGTGAGGAAAGAATTTTTGTATTACTTCGCCCAAACCCTTCCTATCTTCACAACCAGTCCTACAAAAGCAGTAGAGATAAGTAGCAGAAATGAAAATTCAAGAAACGAAAATCAATAAATCATGGAAGGGGTTCAGGTGAGGTTATGTATACCTTTGAGTGGAAGTAGGACGAGAGGAGGCAACGTCGTCGTCGGAGGAGTCATCGGAACAGGCAGAGGAAATGCTCTCGAAGCAGAGCTCGCGGCGGCCCAAGAACCGGCTCGGAGTGGGAGAGACACTGATTCGATGAGAATGGAGAGGCGGAAGAGAAGAATTGCAAGCTACCACTACTGATAGCATTGGAGAAATCTCTACTAAGCGCTTATAGTGTTTTCCAAACGGTTTGCGGCACAGAGTAGCACGCACAAGGACAGTGTGGCATGAGTAGATAGAGTTTGGACTTGGCTTCCCTCTCTCTCTCTCTCTCGTTAAGAGATCTTTGGACTTGAAATTTTTCTCATTTTTTTGGGTCGTTTACTTAAGGCTCAAAGAATGGCCCGTAGTCCATATATTGGCCCATTAATTCAACTAATGGGCCCAATAATTAGGGTTGTCAGATGTGAATTTTGGATCAGATTAAGGTATGCAGAATGACCCATCAAGCAGTTCTGCATTCCGAATTTCCGATCGAACCCCTGCCAGTAATGTAGTGTAGGACCGTTGCTGTCGGGATAAAAAAAATTTGGGCAAGGAAAAACAATTTTGAAGTCCTCATTCAGTTGGTTTGGCCCAATAAACAAGTTTGAGTTAAGGCCATCCCAAGTCAAAAGAAACAATGTTTTTGCAATTATAAAGCAAAAGTTACGTGGAAAAAATCAATAACGGATTCCACCTGTGAGATTTTTGGCTTCTTTTTGTGATGATGTTCTCTAACTTACCAAAAAATAGGGTGTAACATGTGCGGATTGAATAGTTAATCCTAATTCAACAGTGTTTGAATGGTTGAATAAAGGTGGATATAACATGTTAGATTAGATAAAAAAGCTTTGGACCCATTTATCCTTACTTTGACAAAGCAATTTGAGCCCGGATAATCGTAGTCTTTCAAAAGCTACGGCCGTAGTTTTTGACCCCCATTATCCCCCTTATCTGGACAAAGAAATCCCACCTAAATTTTGGGATTCAATTTCAGCCGACTGGATTGATATCATCTTTTACCATTTCACCCCAGGAAAGCACAAAGGTTAGGGTTTTTTAACATCTTCTCCCCCTTTTGCACTGGTCCCCATTGGAGCTCACGGAACTCAACCAATTCTTCTTATCTCTACTGTCAAAATGAGTTCAATTCCACCTGAACTTAGCTTAGAGGTGAGACCAACTTATATTCCCAAAAGGATTAGTGAGTTTATCAGAGAAGTTTCGATGATGGGTAATGTATCAGAGAGGTTAATGAAAGTTGATGATTTTGTGAAAAGATTGGAAGACGAAATGAAGAAGATCGATGCGTTTAAACGCGAACTTCCTCTTTGCATGCTTCTTCTCAACGGTGGTTCATTTTATTTACTTCTAGAGATGGGCTAATAATGTTCGATGATTTTGATTGCTGTTTTTTTTTTTTTTTGGTTCTTGGGTGAAAGTAGATATTAGAGATTAGATTTTCAAAATTTTGATGATTCTGGTAATTTTTTGTTTTCGGGGGATTCGAAAATTAATATCGTTTTGGAGAATTTGGTTTGGTTTTTGATGATTTATGTTGGTTGTTTCACCGATTATGGCTTTAAAGGAGGGAACAGTTAAGTGTGGAAAAACAAATGTTGAACCTGTATTGAAGGAATTCATACCACTAAAGAAGAGTTCTGACGAAGATGAAAAATGTGGAACTTATTACCAAAGTACCGCCATATTCAAACATAATTACCAAAGTACCGCCGTTCTAAACTTATTTACCAAAATACAGCTGTTTTTAAAAGCGGAAGTGAGAAATCCGCTTTCATTTAAAAGCGCAATTACGAAATCCGACTTCACGTTAAAAGCGGTTGTACGAAATACGCTTTCAATTAAAAGCGGCCTTCCCAAATTTGCTTTATATTAAATAATTTCACTGTTGAAAATTGTTTTTAAAATTGAAAGCGTATTTGGTAAATACGCTTTATCAAATGAAGCGGATGTGCGAAATCCGCTTTTATTTGATTAATCAACTACCCAGGCCCCTTTTCGGTTATTCTTCGACTTCGCCCCTGTCTCCTCTCTTCTCTGTTCTGTCTGTGGAAGCGAGTCTCTCGCTTTTGTCTTCACCGAGTTTCCTCTTTCTTCCATTATTGTTTCTGTCTTCAACTTACCAGGGGCCCCTTTCAGCCCTTATAATGCGCAAAACCTCCTGCTAAAATCCAAGCGTAGCCCTAGGTTCTTCGAAGAAGACAACCGAGTTCTAGGACAATAATCGGCTGTGAGATTCGCTTGAGGTGTGACATTCGACTGTGAGATTCCATTCTAAGCCCTAGGTCTGAAAGAAGGAGAAGACTAACATTGGGCAGTAGACTGGTACACACCCGTGGGCTAGGTTTGAACGAAGGAGAAGACATCGGTTCACGTGTTGAACACAAAAGCTTCTATTTTACAGATACGTAGAATTGAGTCTGTAATTCGAAAAAAAAAATCCAAGTTAATTTTCCCATTGCCCAATCCCCATGAATGATGAATTCAGAAATCCCCAAGTGTTAGTGCAAATTTTCAATCCTCATTGTCCAATTACTGTGTGATTCCAAAAATCCACAATTCTTTTGAAGATTTTGAATCCTGATTAATGCTGCGAGTAGTTTGAACTGCATCCTTACTTGTGAAAGTATATTTTGATTCAGAAATTTATTTTCAACTACATCACAGTGTGAAGGCAGCCATATCTGTTTGCATATACTTGGTTTTTTGATAACTATTGATTTGTTGTTTCTGAATTTGATTTGTATTTTGCATTAGTCTGTTGCATTTGATGGTTTAGAAAATAAATGAATTTATGAAGCTGTAAGTTCGTTTGTGCAATAGACAAAGTTCATCAATACTGGTTTGCTTGATACCATTATTTGAGAGCCAACTGAGCTGGGTTTTGTTGTAGACGAGAATCTTATACTTTCGGAGCGTTGTTTTTGTTTTCTAAGATTTGTGAAATGTGTTAATTTCTTATCACAAGGCACCAATTAGCAATTAGTAGGGTCGAATCCTTGACTTCAAGGATTAGGGTCCCCCTCAAATTTTTTGGTCTAAAAGGCTGTGGTGACTGCCCTGTTTTATTTCGGATTTTGTCCAAAGCACTGCCAACTAATATTGAAAATTGGACATTGTAAAGCCTACTGCCAGACCCTGATAGATGCTCCTGCCCTGCTGTTACTTCTTTTGTGGATGTATGGGACAAGCTAAAATAAAAGCTCCCTTTGATCATTTTAAAATGATTTTCTACCTTCGTTTAATTGCTAATTATAACATCCTATGTTTTTTTTTCCCACCACGTATATGAATTTTATGAAGTTTTATGCAAGACATGTCATGCAACTGAAAAACTAGCAAGCTTCATCTACATGAACAAAGAAAGGGAAAAGACTTGTTGGTTTTCACTAATCTTCTAAAAAATTGCTCTCTCTCTCTCCATATCTGTTTTTCTCTTTTCTCTTTCCTCTTTCCCTCTAGTGGTCATTTTGTTGTGCACATAAGCATGTAGTTTTTGATTAAGAGAATGTTCTACCTAGAGAAAGTTAGGTTGTTGAATCGTATTATTTAATGTGGCTTACATTGTGGGTTCTCCCCTCTCATACTAAATATGAGTTCTTTGATTCTGACTGTGTTCCCATATACATACAACTGCATAAAATCATAATTTGAATTGGTGAAGAAATTGTCACCTTAATTCAACTGAGTTAGTATGTCAAACAGTGCACATTTAGATGTCTCATCTACGAAGGGGCGAGGAAGTATCTTGATGATGCTTTATTGACCTTTTTAAGTCAATGGTTGTGTGACAAAGGTGGAAACTATATGGAATCTCTTTTTCATTATACTTTTCAAGGTTTCTGTGCTATTTGAAGTTGCTAGATATGAATCTGGACTGCATTTGTTGAACTTACTTCGAAATATACAATTTTTTGTTTGCATCCAGGACCCAGCCGTTAGGGGTAAAGCATCGGGGCAATTGAAATTTGGCGGAGGTGCATTTTATACATCTGTAAGTGCAGTGTTCCTTTACTTCTTTAAATTGTCATAGCAACGACAAGTTCTTCAAATTTATATGTTGTATGTCATTATGATAGAGAAATTTATGCTATTTGTTAGCCACGTCAATTAGAATGATTTGTGCTTTTTATTTATTTATTTATTACAGACTAGCATGTGTAGAAGCATCTGCTATTTGTTTGTTGGTGTTTCTTTTGGTGAAAGGAGTGAGTAATATTTAATTTTATGCTTTTGTTGTCAAGTTGCATATTAGAGAATTCTAGAGCAACTGGTGACGTTTATCATTATATTACTCGAGTAGTCATGTACTATGATACTACATACAAACGTGTCATCAACGTATTGCTTAAAACATAAATTGCATCATCCGTATTCTTGTAGCCTTGACAGACATCTTGCCCTTGATATCTCCATTGGAGCAGTCTATTATGGATATCCCTTAGCATCAGATTTCTCTCATCTCCGTCAATTTTTAGTTGGGGCCTTTTCATGCACATGAGCAAACAATTTCCAACTTTCAATTTAGTCCGGCGTATAAAATCAACTCTCTTCCGTCTCTAAGATTTAAGTTGTGCCTTGTTTTGAATGACATCAGTTAAATAGGAGACAAGACAGGCTCTTGCTACAGCCTCCTTTTCGTCACATATTTTAGCCCATGAACCTACATATTCCTCCTGTTCAGACTGCTATAGTCTGTGTTTCAATCCAGCATTCTGGATTTCTGATGATGGATATATTGTACCAGTGGCAGCATAATGCAGAAGCAGTTCACAAGCTTGTGAATCAAAAGTTATTCCATCAGTAGATTTTAGACAAAGGATATGTGTCAATTGCGATGCTAACCGGAATCATGATGCTGATATAGCCACCCTTAATAACAACATACAATAGAGATACAGAAAGCAACCCTACAACATTACAAAAACATATTCATTGATATAATCAAATCTGTAAAAGGTTATTCACAATGTAATACAGGAACTTGAACTGCCCCCAATCTATATCTCATCAACTTTCTTCAATACTCAGGAACTAATATGCAAAATGTCACATTTACAACAATTTCTGCCCAATTAAAATGCACAAGAAAACCTTATTGCTTATGTTTTTTTGCCCAATTAAATTTCTGCCCAATTAAAATACTAGATACAAAGAGATAATAACGAACTTATCTCTATACCCTTGAGCAACTACATTGTGAGTTCGATATACCTATCTTTACTGAAATTTCTGCCATAGCCAATCAAGATATGTTGGTTTGCTACGACATATGGAATAGGGAAAATAACATGCCCCATTCATCATAACATTAGTAGGGAGAGAGGAGGCAATTTGCACCAAGAAAGTTGTGTTGTAACTTGTAAGATAGGCTGTGTTGAATGTTATGTAACCATTTAATTGTTTAGCATTTATATCTTCAAATCTGTCTGTCATCCTTGCCCAGCCATCCTATCTGTCACGATGCTGTCATGACGTCACCTCCGATAGATATTCAGATCTCATAGGCAGCAAATGAGGTCACACAGGGTCATGGTAGAGAACTTGCATCGACTCCATCAGTTGTACATACCTCACAGCACCGTGCTACGAGTCCACTTGCCCATTTAATTTCATTAGTTCGGGGTAGAAGTCGAGGTCGAGGTAGATGTCGAGGTCGAGGTCGAGGTTGCAGATTGGAAGTTGTGAGAGGCCGTAGTGGTAGAGGACGGGGTGGTATAGGCAGAGGCGGAGATAGTATTCCAGGTGGAGATACGAATTCACAGGTTATCGATAGCGAGCAGACACAGTTAGAGGATAGACGTCCCAAACGACTCAGGAAGAAGCCGTCTTGTGGCACTTAGTGTTGTCATGTTTTATCCTTTTTTTGACATTTCTATTCAGACATGTATATTATACAATTTTGGATTGTATTGTTATTGTTTGTGATGTGTGGTATTTGTGATCATGTTTGGTTGGGTGTTGGTGGTAGTTGTGGTTAGGTGTTTGTGGTGGTAGTTATGGTTGGGTGTTGGTCTTATGGTTGTGTTGTTGTGATTGGACCATTTTTGATATTGTGCATACA
>CM042190.1:32180722-32213337 GCA_023539305.1 Ilex asprella
ATTCAGACATGTATATTATACAATTTTGGATTGTATTGTTATTGTTTGTGATGTGTGGTATTTGTGATCATGTTTGGTTGGGTGTTGGTGGTAGTTGTGGTTAGGTGTTTGTGGTGGTAGTTATGGTTGGGTGTTGGTCTTATGGTTGTGTTGTTGTGATTGGACCATTTTTGATATTGTGCATACAAGGCAAAATTATTTTTGGTATGACACAATTTTAAGGGAAATTCTGTCGAAATTTTTTAAAATTCATTATGTTTATATATATTATATGCACTAGTATGTTTAATGTTGTTCTCCGTCAATCTTCAACATTTGTAAAGAAGAGTAAGACAACATAGAATTCTGTAGTTCTAACACACTTGAGATTCAATTTGAAAGGCCAAATACACAATGCTCTTCATACCATGTCATATACATAGCAAAAGCTACGAGTTTGTGTTCCAGACAACTGAAAAGTCAAGGGTTCATCCCTGTATGAATCAACACAAACAAGTACAGACAGTTAAAAATTTAACTATATCTCTCAACTATTTATCCCATGCTCAAGTAATGGATGGTGCTAGTGTATACAAATGAGCAGGGTAAGATTATGTACATGAAAATATAGTGAAGATAAAGAAATCGAACAATTGATGGATTTTGTTTTGGTTGTTTTCAACTTTTTATTTGTTATTGATCTAGGTGTTGCATTTCTATCCTTCCCAGGTTGTGATGGCTGTTAAATGCCGCGGAGAGCAAGTATTAAGTTGCCTTAATACTGGAATCAATACGCAACACATTTCCTATGTGTCTTTTTTCCTTTCCTATGTATCATTTAGTTGCTTTGATTTTTTCTTTGTACAATCTTATACAATGGAACATTTGTATTATGGTCATTATTAATTATGGTGTCACATGCAATAGGCAGACAATTTAGTCTCCATGATTGAGTGATCTGGATGAACAGCAGTCTTACGTCAAGGGTTCAATCTTTGCTAGTATCTCCCAAACTTAATTGATATCTGTGGTTTGCGAGTGATTACAGATAATTGGGATTTACTCTTACAAAGATGGGTCTAAACTCCAAAATGACCTTACTTTGGAGAGGTTCCTCATCCTCCCCCCCCCCAAAAAAAATGCACTTTTCTTTGGAAAATTCACTTTCTATTTTCAATTAGGCTCAATTGTGATATGCCAAAATTGGGAAAAAGCTTAAGAACCTAATTAAGGATTACGAAATATTATAGGTGTAAAAATTACAATTATCTTCTTTTCAATCTTTCTCTTTGGTTGAATTTAACTCATACCAAGAAGCTAATGTGCTGCTTCTTCTCTGCCCCAGTCTTGTGGATCATCATATTTAGTCTCTTTCTTTTGTTTGCTGCAATCTTTGTGATTCATTTCTTTTGTAAAGGTTTTTTTTTTTTATCATTTTGTTTACTAACAACAATAACGATGTTTATGGTAGGCTCTTTATATTTTAAACTATCACACAATCAAGTTTCTTTTTAACCTGGTGCATGCCCTGACCTAGAATACCAGAGCTTAAGATGAGAAGGGAACATAAGAGGGAGAGCTTTCAGGAAAATCGGAAACAACAACTAAAAAAAAATTACTATTATTTCTTCAAAGTTTATTATTTTAATAAATCTTTTTATAATTTTATAGGTCATTTTATAACCAAAAAATTTATTATTTTTCTGGATAATTTATTACATTTATGAATAATTTTATCACTGTTTTGATTATTTTTTTTTTTACAATTTTTGGTATAAACAAAATTATTATTGTTTTGGGTGATTAAATTTGTGACTGTTTTTTTTATTATTATAGTGGTAATAATTTTTTTCATTTTTTTAACAAATAAATTTATTATTTTTACACATTTTTATCATTATTGTATTTTTTGTGTTCTGGCTGTGCAACAGAAAGCGGACTTACCACATCCGCTTTCAATAGAAAGCAGATTTGCTAAGAACACTTTCTACTGAAAGCGGATGTGGTAAGTCCGCTTTCTAATGAAAGCGGATATGGTAAGTCCGCTTTATGATTGAAATAGTTATGATTTTTAATAGTTAAAAGCGGATCTGATAATTACGTTTTTTATAGAAAGCGGATTTGGGAAAGTCGCTTTTAATTGAAAGCGTATTTCGTACAACCGCTTTTAACGTGAAGTCGGATTTCGTAATTCCGCTTTTAAATGAAAGCGGATTTTCCACTTCCGCTTTTAAAAACAGCTGTATTTTGATAAATAAGTTTAGAACGGCGGTACTTTGGTAATTATGTTTGAATATGGCGGTACTTTGATAATAAGTTCAAAAAATGTGAGGTTAGGAAAGAAGATGACAGTAGAGATCGGATAGGATTTAAGAGTAAAATTGTCAATTATTAGTAAACTTATGAAATGTTTTAAAAAAATGTGATAGTTTATCCATGGCCCACTATATCATAAATCCCTAACCAAATCTGGGATAGGATTAAGTAATTTATTTTTATCCCATTATTAATCCCGATTATTGGAATTTCATTGGATTGGTTAGGATTTTAAATCCAATCCAGTCCAATTCATTCATGATTTGCCAAACATGCTCTAAGTATATAATTTTTAACCCTAATTCTAACTCTAATCCTAACTCGGGTTGATAAATTCAACTCAAACACTGCCCGAGTTTAATTCGGATGGACTCGGGTTGAATTTGAGTTAATGATTTCTGACTGATTTCAGGTTATTTTACGGATTGATTTCGGGTTAATGTTCTAAACTTGATACATATACTACATAATATTCAAATAATTTAACAACCAACAACTTCAACCAAGTTTTTAACATAAAAAACATAATATTAAGAACTCAGTGCAACCGCATCCACAACCATACAAAATACAGTCAGATAGATCAATTTATGTGAGTTTAAATCAAAATAATCAATTTATGCAGTCAAAAATTTTTCACTGTACCAAACAGACTAGACTTACAACCAGATAATGACATATTATTTACCAATGACAATTAATCTCTTAAACATGAATATTTTCAATTCAACCCCAATATAAATTATAAATTGTATTTATAAAATAGTAATTCGGGTTCGGGTTTAACCCTTGGGTTCGAGGGGTCAACCCAAGCCCAACCCAAAATATTAAAAATCCTAATTTAAGTCCTAATTTTTTCGCGTTGAAATCGAATTACCCAATACAATTAGCACCCCTACCAAAAAGAGCTGAAAAAAGTCACAGTATTACTGCACAGTGTGTCTACATAAGTTTAGGACCATAAACTATGCAGGGACCTATTCTATTTTTTTTTTAATATATAAGTATTGGTTAACATTGAACCTATCAGCTTTTAATTATATGATTTTAATTGATCAAAAAAAAAATTAGATGATTTTAAAAGAATTAAGGATGACCACCTAAATTAAATTTTATTAATTTCATTGTAACTGTAAATGATAGTCTAACCCAGATATGTAATCCTATTTAGTTGAATGCCCATATGAGTAGCCCTTCATTTATTAGACAACTTCAAAATTCATGCCGGTTTTTAATTTTAGAAAACTCTTTCAACTCCATTAAAAAACCCTAGTTAATTTTACTTTTCACAAATTTTCCCTTTACAACTCATGCCCTGCAATACAAATGATGATATTACATTATCGTTTACACATGATATAATAATTTAATAACAACATATTCCGTATGGAGTATTCCACATATGTACATTTTTTTATATCCAATAACTTATACACATATATTTACACTATACACAATGATTTTCTTATCACCCCATCAAGTGTTTTGGTGACATTGTTCCTTTTTTGTTTTTATTATTTTCACTGTTTTGTTGTTATGTGTTAACTCCAAAATATCCCATAACCTTGAGAAGCAATTGGTGACTTGCATTGGTCCCACACATGTACAAAAAATTAACGGTGTCAAATGTGTCGTATTCGTGTGATTCACATCGAAAAAAAAATCTATTTAGTGTGTTCTGAATATTAAATATTATTTTAAACTATTTATTATGCGTATTTAATAATCATATCAATTTTATAATCGTTCATATCAAGTTTGTGTTCTAAAAAAAACTTTGGTGATTGTGAATCTAAAATGAAATGGGTACGAAATCGATGGATTTAGATTGTTTAATAGAATTTAGATTTTTTTTAGAATATAAAATAATTTTTTTAAAATCTTTTAGGGTACAAATGTGGTTCTCCCAAATTATAAGGAACTGATTTGAATCAGCGGGCTAGGACTATAAATACAAATAGAACTCGCCTTCTGTCCACAGCCCACTCTGTCTCCTCTGAAGGCTGAGGAGTGAGGAGAGCCAAAAACCCTTATTACACTGAACTTTGGCTTCACAAACAAACAATCCCGGCCTTCCCTCTCCCTCCTTTGATTGCTTAAGAATAGGGTTTTAGCCACTAACCTTTTGCAATTCAAAAGATGGTGGCCGACCGTGGAAAGAAATTAAAAGTCGCTGACGGTTCTGTGGAGGAAGATTCCGATGGTGAGCTCGTTCTTTCCATTGAAATGCTTCAAGAGGTCCAAGATGAGCTCGACAAGGTTCGCTTTTGACCGACAATTAAATGTTTTTATTTGCATGCAGATTCATGATCGTATAATTTAGTACTTGTTTAGTAGAAAACGGTCTGATATGAATTGTTGGCGTTCATAATGTCACTATGATTGCTAGTGGGTGTTTGTGTCTTTGCATTGTTATAGGAATTATGTATACGGTGGCGGTGATTAGTTGTTGTTCTTTGGACACATTTGGCAGATATTAATTCTGAATTTGTGGGGGACTTTTGCAATGTGATGTGATTAATTACATGCGTTGTTGTACTAATTTTATGGTCTGTCTTGGTTCTTAGAAATAATTAAGAGATAGGAAAGAAATGTGCTTAAAATGTATGAGAAAAGAAACAAATTCGAGCATTTTTTCTTTCGTTACACAATCTTTTTCCATGGATGTGTTCGCTAATGCTTTTGAGGAATTACAATGGAAAGAAAACATAAATGATAAGTAGAAGATTCTTTTCATAAGCATGAATTCTTAAAAGGGGTAGGGAAGATTTGATGAGTTACTGTCTTGAGGTTTCAAGTTTTGACTCTTGCAAGAGAGAGGTGGTTTATCAATGCATGGGGTTTGCTGGTCATTGCATGCATCCGGAGTTTCATGGTAGCTATGAGTCCAAAAAACATGTAGTTGGGATGGTTCTCCTTCATTAATTTTTTTTTTCCAAGGGATCAAATAAAGGGTTGGGTTTTGGCCTCATTTTTTGAAGAGAATGTACGTTAGATGGACTTCTCATTTTAGCCAGCCCAAAGGTATCCATGCTGGCGAAAGCCATCTATTGTTGTACTTGTACATGCTTGGCGCAAGATATTTTGTTCCGTGTCCAAATGATGGCAAAAGAAGACTACCTTCCGTCAAAAATTGCATTGCCAATGGTGGAAAATCTTCTTGGCATAGGTTACATCGAGTTCATTTTGAGATTTTGATTAGGGCAACTAAACACTGAATACATTTGAACCCAATGGACTGGTATGAAACTATTATTTTGGTGTAATGTTGTTGCTTCCATAGAGTGCCCCTTGGTAGTTGGTGATGTTGTGGTAATTGGAGTATCAATAAACTTTACATGTCTGGTCCCTTGCCTAGAAAGCTCATTTGGTTGGAAAGAAACAAGTTTTTTGGTTAAATTTGCAATCATTTATTAGAAATTTTCTAATAAAGATAAAAAGAAATTGGAAACATTTTTTATATTTTTTATTTTTTAGGTATAATTTATTAAGATAAAAAATATCTCAGAATGGTGGTCCCCATTTGCAACAGAGAATCTTTGAGCTTCGATATCGTCATCCTACAAAAACCTTGAAACGGACGATCGCTTCGCCCACAACAATCCTCATCTCTTTACAATCCGAAGTCCCAGCTTTATTATCTGGATTATAGGCACCTACATAAAGTTTCAAAGATGGCTGCAGATCGTGGAAAGAGAGTGAAGGCCTACTCTGATAGCGACCCCGACGAGATTCATCCCATTTTCGTAGAGCTTTCTCTAAACTTGGACAAAATTCGGGCAATCCAAGATGAGCTAAAAAAGGTTCTTTATTGATTATAATCATATATGCATACACATTTAACCATCTGATCTTGGATATATAGAAAATGGTATATGTGGGATTGTCTTAGATTCTGTCGCCATTTTCAGATAGATGGTCTTCTTAGTTTATGCATTGTGCTGCAATTTGATTCCTTTTTCGAAATTTGTGATCTAGCTCATGTAGGACTTGGTGATAAGATGCATTTATTTACAAAATTTTGATGCATAATTTCTGAATTTGTTTGTAGATTTTGCAATTTGGGATGGTTATCTACAATTGCTTGTTTACGACATTCCCCTCTGTTTGGTTCTTTACAGAAAGAGCTATAATTATGTCTTCCTCTCATGTAATTGGCTGCAAAAACCATGTTTTGGATCTATATAAATCTGGATCTGGTATATCTGCAGCTTTAACTTACAATACCTGAAGGGTGAAAAGTCCAAATCCATTATACCCTCATGCCCCATTTTGTCTCAATTTTAGATGAACTTGAATAAGTTAACCCCTTTAGATTTTGTTAAACCTTCACCCTTCCTCATGCCAATGATTTTAAACTAAGTGCTGCACCGAATCTGCATATAAATGTTGGATATCAAAAGAAATTAGTTCTTAGACATGCAGCCTCATCTTAACTCATGTTTAATGTATAAAGCTTTCTCTAGCACTTTTTTACTTCATGAATAATTGTGATATGCAAAATGAAGTTGTTATTTGATATGTCTGATTGGTGGTTGTTATATATGTGGCCAATTATTGATATTGTATCTTCAGTTGTATGATGTGACTACAGCAAGTATAAGTCTAATCTGAGGCTTGTTTGAAACTGCAGTTGTTCACTAAATACTATTTAAGGTTGAGTACTTGAGCATACTCTATGAAACTTGATAAATGATTTGGCATCATGCAGGTTAATGAAGAGGCCAGTGACAAGGTATTGGAAGTTGAACAGAAATATAACGAGGTACGGAGGCCCGTTTATGCCAAACGGAGTGAGATCATCAAATCTATTCCTGACTTTTGGTTGACAGCGGTAAGTCATCCATACCTTGCCTTTTCAGTTGGATATATTGAGCAATTACTAGTGCATCTGGAGTCCTAATTTTTTAGGGTCTTGTGCTTTACTACTCTTTGCAGTTCTTGAGTCATCCTGCACTTGGTGTTCTTTTGAACGAGGAAGACCAGCAGGTTTGACACATGTTATCTAACATTATTGATTGGAATATTGAGTTGCACACAAACTAGTTATTTTGACACAAAATTTCCTTTAGTTTACCTTTGTGTTATTGTTTTAGAAGTGTCTTCCTCTACTTTTTTTGGGTGTAAATTAGTGGGATATTGATAGTGAAGCATCAGAGTGGAGCTCTCTGCCCTTAAAGTTATAGCCAAAGTTGTTCAATATTTCTATCATTCACATTTTTCCCTTGACCTAGATGTTCAAATATTTGGATTCTCTTGACGTGGAGGATTTCAAGGACGTGAAGTCAGGATACTCTATCACTTTTGTAAGTTTATTTCCCTTAACTTATTTATCTGACCTTGTGTGGTAATTGATTTGGTTGGATATCTTGTATTTATTTGTTTATTGATTTTAATTGTCAACTTCTGCATTTTGTTGGGACCTTTTAGAACTTCAAGCCAAATCCTTTTTTTGAAGATGCAAAGTTGACCAAAACCTTTACATTCTTTGACGAAGGAACAACTAAAATAACTGGTACAACCATCAGGTGGAAGGCAGGCATGGTAATGGTTACACCTGTATATTCTTGTATATTTGAATTTTTTTTAACAGAAGTTATACTGAAAACAGAAATTGTCGTTGTACAGGGAACTGCTATTGGAGAAAATTCTGACAAAAAAGGAAACAAACGACTGCATTCTGATGATTACAGGTACATCTCTTACTAATTTTTCCTTCCCTTTGAGCTATTTTTCAGAAGAAAAATCTATCCTAGGTTTGTAGCTTTGGCAACTGCTTGGCCATAATTGGTGCTCACTGTCTCATGTTCAATATTAGCTTTATGTATGCAGCTTTTTTAGTTGGTTCAATGAGACTCAACAGAAAGATGTCTTAGAGGGTCTTCATGATGAGGTAATTTGAAGGCACACTTTTGTTTGATGTTTTTTTTGTCAGTTATTATCTGTAAAGGTGCATGATTATCGAGTATTAGCTAGTCCATAGTAGAATTATCATTTGTACTATAAAATGTATCTGAAATAATGATATGATTGTGCAATATAATTATGGACAAATTACGGTCAAGCTTGAAACAAAGCATGGACCAATTGTGACAGATGAAATTTTCATCTAATTGAGGCATGCATAGAAAATTGGGCACCAACTGTGGGATTGTATTTTTGGTTTTTTTCACACTTTTTGGCCATTTTGAAAAAAGGATTCATGATTGTACTAAACAAGTTCTAAATTATACTCATGATCCTCCTTCCTCATACTAGTGTTAAATTATACTCTAGTATTTGCACGTAGAAGTTTAATTTAGTACGTGTTTAGTAGAAAATGATGTGAGGAAAGAGGATCATGAGTGTAATTCAGTCCTTGTTTAGTAGAATCATGAATCATTTCGTCAAAATGGCAAAATGGGTGAAAAGAAACCAAAAATAAGGCCCGCACAGTTGGTGCCCCATTTTCTATGCATGCCTCACTTAGATGAAAACGACATACACTTCCTCGGTTGCTACATGTGATCTCGATTCAAAAATTGGTCCATGCTTTGTTTCAAGTTTGAACGCACTCTTCACTGTAAATCATGCCATTATTTCAAATACATCTTATAGCAACAAACGGTAATTCTATTATTGACTAGCTAATGCACTGTAATCATGATCGTAACAAATGTCATGTTTAAATGTTTTGCCATTGTTATCTGATCCTTTGCTTAAGATTTGATTGTAGTTGATACTTCTGGTTGAATTTTGTTAATGGGAAAAGGTCAACATTTTTGTTATTTATTCCTTTAATTTCATATATCTTCCACTTTGAAACTGCAGGTCGCGGAGATAATTAAAGAGGAGTTGTGGCCCAATCCTCTCAAATACTTCAACAATGTATTTTTCCTAAATAGTTTGTTTTATCCTTGATTTAAGAATCCCTTCTACTTCTTCAGGCTAAGCAGAAGTCTAAATTTTATGTTGTAGGAAGCTGATGAAGAAGATTCTGAAGGAAATGAGTATGATGAAGGGGTAAATATCGATGCAATTTTATGAAAAGTCTTGTTATTACTATTTAAGTGCTTCTCTGTTTATCTTTCTCTCTCAGAAGCAAGTATACAAGCATGCAGTGCACAAACTTGTGTTTTGTTGGTTAAAAATGATTTCTTTTTGGTCAATGTTAGTTAGAAATGTTTGATGCTCATATTTTGACCCTCTCCGTATTGTTTCTTCTTCCTTTTTTTTATTGTTTCAGACTATTATTGTCCGTTTTCTAACCATGACATGGGCATATTTTACACAAACACAAACTGTAATTGACTATGGTTTGAGAAACTTTGACCAGTCTTTCCTTTTTCACTTCCATTAGTGAAACAAACAGGTATTTGGGGAACTTGAATTAATTTAAAACATTGTTAGTTTGGAGAACTTTTAGTCAATTGTCCCTCTTCACCTTAGTTGCAATGAAGGATCATAACTCACCTCATCTTTGGTTTTGGATTAGGGATTACATGATAATTGACTTCAATTGCAGTCAGATTTATTGTGTATTTTTTCCTCTTTTCAATCATGACATTATTCTTCCGGAGGTAAATTCCATGTCCTGGAGTCTAATACACAGTAATTTCATTTGAGTTTTTCCACATTATCATCCTTAAAGACAAGGTTCTGATCCAGTCGGTAAGTAGAGAGTGGGGAGGGTGCCTGGCAGTTCAGCTGCTGACAATCATGGCATTGTCAGACTGTTGGAGTTTTGCTGGGTGTTGGAGCTTGCACATTATTTCATTTGCTGTTTCTTGTGTTTTCTTGATATTTTAACTTTAGGCCTTGGGGGAGACTCTAGTGGTTTGTTTGCTCATTTTGTATATCATGTGTAAGTAAGTTGAGGCTCGTTCCACCTCTGGTGGATTGCTTTTACCTATCAAACTTTTATCTGTTTGCATAATGTTAAATAACCATCTCCCCTAAAAGCTTAAGTTGTTAAATAGGATATAATTTAAATATTTATATTTCAACATGCCTCCTCATATGCGGGGTAGATTTTAGGTCTGATACATAAAAATCTTTTATCAATTAAGGTGGCACGAGATTCACATATAAGACTTCTTGCTCTGATACTGTGTTAAACAATTATCTACTCTAAAGATTTAAACTATTAGAAAAGGAATAATTTAAGTATTTATACTTCAACACATAGAAAGTATCAAGTGGTGCTCAATTTGGTATTTAAAGGCTCAAATGTAAGAGAGATATCTGTGTACACCACAGCGTGTCAGCAACAAATTTTAGGTAATGTGCCGAATTCTTGAAATTGAATTTGAGGTTAAGAAGGCCTAGGAGATATTCTTGTGTTCCCAATTCTAAATTTTGATGTTGTTGCTATCCCTGACACCAACACCTCACACCATTAGTGTTGCTTTCTTGACCTGCTCCGATGTTCGACTCCACATCCATAAAGGAGTGACAATTGCTAAAATAGTAGTTTTCTCTTAAATTACACCTGAAGATGGAAAATTGGAACCTTAAACCTAAAAATAGATACGTATGACACTGTTAAACCTAAAAATAGATACGTATGACACTTCATTGTTTTATGGGTAAAATTCATTTTACCTCTCTGTACTATACCCCAAATGCACTCCACCTCCTTAACATTTAAAAATCTCCACATAACCTTCTTGTAATTAGTGGACTAAAGTGCACAGTTAAAAAATCTATCAAAATTAACATGATTAAACAAAAAGACTTTAATACCCTTATTAATTTATTTTTAATTAATTGATAAAATAAATCAGACTCTATGGGCCAATCCCCAACTCATTCCGTGGAGGATACATTCTCAACCCAACTCTGGCAAACTACCACCCTAGCCACATAATTTGTTGCCTGGAAAACGCACCTACCACCATCACCATACTAAACTCTCCACCGGATCTCACACAACAACCATTATCGAGCCACAATCACGGCCGCTGGCTAGAACTCTCTCTCTCTCTCTCTCTGTGTTTGTCTCTGTTGTGTCTCCCTCCCCTCCCACTACCATCATCTATAACCCCCCTTCAACCAAATGACTTCAAACCTTGCAACACATTTCCCTCAATTCAACTTATATATGCTGTTTGGATCAAAAAAAACTTATATATGCTGAAATTTGGTTGGGCCACCAGAATTATGTTGTTGGTTACATATGTAGTTCACCAATGGTGGGGTCTGCCTGAGTGGGGGTGGAGGTTTAGGCATGCTGGATAAGAAATAAATAAAAAGGGAGTATAGTCAACTCCAGCTGACAATTCCTCCGTGAGGGGGAATAAGATAACTAATGGTTCGGATTTGGATCGGCTTGGTTTAGGTTAGGTGTTTATTTACTGGGGACATGAGGGTGTTTTGTCTTTTAACTATATTAACTATAGAGAGAAGTTTAATTTTCATGCAATGTCATCAATTCTATTAATTTGGACCGATTTTTAAATTGTGCACTTTAGTCTACTAATCACAAGGGTTATGTGGAGATTTTTAAATGTTAAGGAGATAAAGTGCATTTGAGGTATAGTACAGGGAGGTAAAATGAACTTGGGCCTTGTTTTATTTTTGTCTTTCTTTGCTTTTTTCCCAAAGCAAGACATCGTAATTTTGTAATTGGTTTTCAATTTTGAAGTATGAAGCTTGTATGTACTTGAGGAATCAGCATGATGAAGGGTCCTAATGCTACAATACTTGTTTCTTTTTCGGTGTTTACAGTAGCACATATTATATGTGAAGCCTATTTTTTTCACAGCAGAATGAATTCATATATCATAATCTTTAACACAGACATGTCATGCATTTGATCATCTAGACATTTGTCATCTTTTCGTCGTTGTCTGTCAGTTGCTTATTTGTTGTTTATGTTACCCATTTGTTAAGATCTTAAATGTATCTCATAATACATGATCCAAGAAATTAAAAAGATTATATGCCATAAAATACATGACTTTAATCTATTATGCCAGCATGACTTCATTGTCATCACCGTGTACTATCATCATCTCTAGTTCTCTGGTCTTTGTACCTTCTGTTTCTGAAGCATGGGCTTCTAGACTTGGTGTTTAGGTTAGTGCCATTCAGTCAGTGAGATACTTATTATCTAAGTTTTCCTCTCTTTTTTTTTTGTGGTATCCTTAATTTGTGGTGCTTCTATGTAAGCGTTGGGCAATTGCTTTTGAATGTTTGGAAGATTTCCTGGTGAGACCAGTTTAAATATACAAAGCTATATCAATGCTCATTGCTTCCAATTTCATGACTTGTTAATGATGCCTGTTAACTAGGAGAAAAGTGACGACGGTGGCGGCGAGGAAGATGATGACGAAGACAATAACCCGGAGGACAATGCCTGAACTTCCTTGGTTGGGTTTTTGTTCCCCAGTTTTGCTCATGGCAATGTTGGACGTAATTTCCTGTTGTTGCAAACTCTCTGCAAGCACTACTGTTTGGTGACTATAGCTAACGAAATGCTGCCATGAATTTTTGACTGGTAGTATAATTAGCCTGTTTTATGGTCAGTTATCTTCTTGCTGCTGTTATGCTATTTTGGGGTTTCATGTTTTCATTGGTACTTTTTATCGGTTTATCCATTTTAAAAGGGTGACAAATGTGAAGCTCTTGCGGGCTTATCCTAGTGGATGCTAAGCTTCCTACCCAATATGAGTGTAGCGGTGGGGGTATTGGGGATAATTGATTAGAGATGATTCTAGCAAGCGACACAAGGGCCAATAGGTGCACCAATGAAAAAGAGTGATATGATCTCTATATAATCCACAGGCCACGGTAGGGAAAGAGGAAGAGTATATATAATCATAGAGTAATGCTATTTGATAATGATATCATAGAATATAATGTAGGTTTTAGAATTATAAAAGTGGTTACATGTGACCAGACTCAAGTGCCTATGATGATTTCAGGCCCGAAATGGGGTTTACCTTGTGTTTTAAGTCGTATTGTTTTAATAACCATATGATTGACAATGATGGGGATAACAAGCTCATTACTTGGAAAGTATATTACCACGTAACCCCCACTTCCTCTAAAAAAAAATTTAAAAACACAACCAAATTTGAAAAATGTCAAGCTGAAATCTCTTTTCAGTTTGACAAGGGCTCCTATTTTTATTTTTTTAGTTCAACAGTCAAAGGTGTTTAAATTAGTTTACACGTATCTCAATTAATTTTTTTCTAAATATGGTTAAAGACAGATTATTTACATTAGAACTGCAGTATTCTTGAGGAATAATTTTTTCATGACTTAGACCCTAAAGGGTTGCCAAATTTTGAACAAGGGCTTCTGATTTCATTACATAAACAAGAGAACAAAAAGCACCAAGAAAAGCAGCAGGGTATCTGCAAAGTTGGTCAATTTTCCTACTCTTAAAAAGGCAAAATTGGTGTATTTGAAAATGAAGTTCAAAGTCGGGGGGCAATCAAGGAGTAATACAATCTACTCAGCCAACAAATTAAAATAATCTCCAAGGTTTTATAGATCTATTTGAATCATAACTTAACCTTATTGTGTGGGAACTTTTCCAAGGACGGTACCAAAAAGTTTTTTAGAAAGATCCTAAAAGCCAACCATAACCGACTATTGCACCTAGAAAATAAACTTGAACTGGATTAAGTAAGCGAAATGAAGGACTAGACATTCAACATCATGACTATTGTGCAGCTACTCGTTATTCTTGCTGAAAAGAGAAGAGAAGAAAGAAACAAAAAGAGCCAGATTTTCATTCAGACTACGAATGTGTTGCACCAAACTAGGCATACATACTTTGGGGGGGAAATTTATGGCTACATTTCCCCGTGAAATCTACAGCGTTTTGAAGCACTTTAACATGGACCAAGCAGCTAGTATATAACAAGTATGTCAAAAATACTTCACTTAAGTAGAAAATAAGGATCAAAACCCTCCCAGAGGGAATCATCTGCTCTGGACTTGTTGATCAAATAATGGTCAACAGTAGCACTGATCATTTTTTCATGCAACTTAACTACTAATGAATACAAATTAGAAATTTGGGGGTTTGTAAGAAATGGACCGATAATCTCTCCAAGTTCAACAACATTAGATACTAAAGACTTACAATTCTCAGGTTCCCCATTGAAGATGCAGTTTGACAGAGCATAAAAGCCAAGCAAATTTGCGTACAGCGGCAAAAAGGCGTCCTTGTGATTACCCACACCACCAATCCAATCAACTCCTCCGTGTTTGCTAATATGGTCATTGGCAAATGACATCAACTGTTGGCAAAATCTCATTCTCCATCCATGTAAGAACTCTCTGGCCCCACGTTTGTCAAAGAAATCAACAGCCCAAGATTTTGAAATTGAAATTCGCTCCAAATGGAAACAACAAATTTGACTGATTAACAGCTTTTCTTCATGATGGTTATCAATCTCCTTGTCAAAGACACGTCTCACAAGATCTCCTCTCGATACAAGAGAGTTTGCAGTAGTCAGAACCCAATGAGAAAGATAATCAAAGTAATCAAGCCAGTGACCAAAGATTGAAGAAAGATGCTCAAAACTCAATTCAATCACTTTCTCCACTTGGCTAGGAACTACTTCAGCCCCAAAATTTATCCCCGACTTCTTCACCGTAAAAGACTTCTGAACATCCATGGCAAGCCACCTCCGCAGCCCAAAATCCTCATCCTCCAGAAGCTTAATGCACGTCAACCATATATCTAGTATTCTATGAGCATACATACTAACAGCATCCGTTTGTAAAAATTGAGAACACTGATTTTCAGATGGAATTTGGTTATTGAAGACAAAAGAACCGATAAGCTCAGCTTGTTCCAGCAAACCAGATGCTACCATTGATTCTGCTGCCGCTCTCCGCTTGTTTACAGGCTCTGAGGAGTCACTGTGTTGTTCAATTAGGTTCACAAAATAACTGATGCAATCATATAAGTGGGGCAATCTCTCGCATTGATCAGATTGGCTGAATTCCATCGTTGTCTTCTTCCCTAAGTCAGAAAGAACAGAGCTCATAAATAGGTCTGTGAACCGCTTTGCACATACTCCCATGCAGCATATGAGAGCTTCTTGAGTTTTTGCATGTCTTGTGATCTTGTATAAGAAAACTAGCTTATCCCAAAACTGGAACACTGAATCACCATCCATATTCCCAAGAAATCTCGTTTCTCGGCATTGTTGCCTGCTCATTTTCTGAAATTGCAGCAAGTTCCAAGTAAAAAGGATTTTTAGAATATAATATGTACATCTATGGTTCTTCTCCAATGTTAAAAGTTTCATCAACATCTCCTGGAGATTAGTATTGGCCCAGCGAATTAAGCTAATCTCACAGGCAGCTTGACCTCGGTGAGCAATACCAGATTTTGCCACCTTCAGGAATAGAAGAAGCCATTTTAATGTCGCAATTCTAACCTCATATGATATATCTGACAGGGACAGTATCAACCTTTCCTGAAATCTATTAGTAAAAGAGTTATCCATTTCAGATATTCTCAACAGATTCGGTGCAGTTGGAGGACATATCCATGGCATCTGGAAATCTTCTTCAGCTACTTCTTTAGAAGCTTGAAAAACACAATTGAAATATGAAATTGCTGCTTGTTTGCGAAGTTCTGCTACAGTTGGATCATAATATGATGGCCCAGGAGAATCTTCCAAATCTAAGCATTCTGAAGATAACTCCCAAAGGAGTTTCCAAACGGCACCGATACTTCTGCTTACCTGGCATGTTCGCGCAATATTGAGCATGTTATCTAGCACTTTTAAGAAAGAGGCATTGAGGATGGGGCAAGGGCACAATCTGGGACTTCCAATCCATGATTGTGACACAAGAACTTGGATCAAGTCATCAAGGATCTTGTCTTTCTTAGAGAAATCAGCTAGATTTCTACAATTGATATCCAGAAGAGAGCTTAACTGTAATAGCATTCCATGAATTGAATTAAAAGAAGCATTGAATGAGCTGGATGGATAAGGAGCCACCGTCATGGTGTTCTCCATACAAGGCAACTCAGAGGCAATACTGAGCAGGAGAACTGGAAGTTTCTCATTAGATACTAATCCTGTTAAAGCTCTTGATGCAAGAACACGAACCCGAAGGTTGCTTTGAATTGAGCACCTCCTGATGAATGGCATAAACAGGAAAGGGTCCAGTGCATCTCCAGTTTCACTGGTGATTGGTGAAGGCTTGAGTCGAGACAAGAGAATTAGCATCGGACACAAGCTTGGATGCACAACACGGGCAAGGTTGGATTCTAAATGTTCAGAGGGGCCATCTTTAAGCAAATCAGTTGCAACTTTCAGTTCATTACATAAGAAGGGATGCAATGAGGGGTACCTTAAGACAAGAAAAATTCAACCAAATGTTACCCAAGGAAAACATTGCGCTATATATCTTGATATTATAAGCAAGAATGCATGCTTTGGAGAGCCGTAAGATTGCATTCTAGAGAAACAGGTTAAAGGTGACAGGTTCTCTTTCACATTTCAAGGCTACCAAATTAATTGCCACAAATCAATCCTTCAAGTCAATATATCCAACAGCCATGAGCAAGTTAAACATGGAAATAAAAAAATATTAACCGCCATAACAAAATTGTTCACATCAGCAGATATGATATATCAAATTATCAATAGTATACACAGACGCATTAGCTATACAAATAGAAGTAATATTATGCTTAGGATGTTGGGTATACTGATGTTCTTCTTCTTAGTGCCTTCTAACTCCAAAACCGAATATCCATATCTATCAGAATCGAACCGGACATCAACCCCTACAGAGGGACAACTGGTCGTATAATTAAAAAATATAAAATAATTAATAATATTATTAATATGCTATATGTTATGAGACTATTAAAAAGATTAGTAAATAATCAAGCCATTTAAATCCCACATGGGGTAGTCACATGAGAAGGGGAGCAATAAGGCCTATAAAGAGTTTAACACTTCCACTTCAGCCCCACAATCCCACATCAGTCAGCCACAAAAAAAATGAGAGCAATAACAGCCTATAAAGCTTCCTTCTATCATGAGGTGGGCCATGGCGATATCAAGCCTACGCTAACATAATAGCTGTTCTTTAAAAAAAGCTGACCTGTCCGGTTCATGCGGTTTTGTTAAAAATTGTTGGTTTAAGTGGTTTTAGCCAGGTTGGTTACATAAATGATCCATTTAAGGAACCGGCCCGGCTTAGGCACCGTTTGAGCAGTTTGCATGATCAACCGCCGGTCGGGTCAGGTTTTAATAACATTGCTAATATATAAATCTTTTTTCCCCATTTAACCATACTCAATAACCTCATTCGTAACCCCTTTTATCACTGGAAAAGTCACATAAAAGCAGTAGAGCAAACTTCCATCCCTTCTAACTTCCAAATTCTTCAATAGAAAGAATACAGCTTGACTCTTTACAGCATTATCTTATTTCAGATAAGCCAAACAAACGCCTCATAGGCTGCAATCCAAATTGAATGGAGACTGGACGGTGAACTAAATTCGACCAAATCAGCCTAGAGCAGAATTGAACACAACAAGACATGGTCAAATTCCTAGATGACTTCTTCAGCTTGCATACTCATCTGCGAGATCGAATCAATGGCCAAGCAATCAAGTGAACATTATACTTTTGTTGTCATAGAACTTCTAAAGTCAAGTTTATTTGAAAAGGAGAATACACCTTTCATTAAACCAATTGATAAGACTGCTGCCTACACCACCCGGTCTAAGACTCTAAATTACCAAAACTGTAAAAACTCAAATTGAATCTCAACGCCAAAGAATTTGAAAATGGTTTAGCTCAATAAAAGACAACATCCTCACTACTACACTACAAAATTATATCGTAAAGTTTTTCTCTTTTTTTATCCTTTTCCCCATATGATGTGCAATACACAGAGTCAATCAAGAAGCACTTTATAAATAAGCTCAAATCATGTTAAACGTATGATAATAGACATTCCAAGAAATAAAATATGAAGGATGAGTAATAAAAAAGTTGGAATTTCAACATGAAGTCATACTCTTTGATACCTGGCAAACTATGTAAGGCTGTAAGTAGTATATGGAATGAAAAATGAAAATTTGGTATTGAACTACTCAAATTTCTGGCAGTTGGTGGACATGTAAATCCATGAACACATTATCCACAACAAGGATCAAAATTTTGTTTCTTTTCAACCAAAACGGCGGAAACGTTTCCATTTCCATGTATACAGAAACAAATCAAGAGTGAATTTGGAAACTGAAATAAACAATGTTTCATAAATAAAATTTTCATATTTTTCTTCTGTTTCAATTTTGTTTCTAAAATGCTTCCGAAACATTTTCGTTTCCAGGCTGCCCAAAATTATGCTCCAAAATGAAATTTTGATCCTGATCCACAGTAGACAAGACAAAAAGACTATACGCAAATGAAGCTTACCTATGAAAAAATTCAAGCCCAGTTAATGCCCGCCTTGCAGATTCTCGCTTCTGTACGTTAAGAAACCCAATCATGCGACGAACCAAGGCAGTGTATGCAAGACAAGCACTGTTCCGCACCTCCCAGTATGAAGAAGAGAAAGAGCGAATTGAGATAATCAAGGCCTCCGCAGAAAAACCTGATGTATCAGTTGCCAGATTGGTATCATTGAAAGCCGCTCTCAGGACATTGAACGCATGCACAGTGGGAACGACACCCTCATCTCGAATCTTTGAGATCCTTTCATTCGTATCCATCTCAGGTTGCAGTGTGGAAACAGTTGCTTGGTTTGGCGCTGTTGAAAAACCATGGGACAACACTCTGTCTGACCAGTTCATTTCACTCTGAGATATCAAAAAATTGTTAGCCACATCTACTAGCCATCTTAGTGCCCTTGGGAGAAGCCTCTTTGGTGTACCTTCTGGCTCTGAGAGAAAAAACGCAGTAAATGCGGCAGGAATACCTGCACTTCTCCTTAGTAGGTCATCCACTTTTTGTCCCTTGGCCACTGTTCTTGCCATTAGTTGCTCCATCCAAGAATCTGTTAGTTTACAAAGTCTGAGAAAAGAGAGACAGCCTCAGCACATGAATCCATAACGTTCATATTCCTCTATCTGTATTGTTAATGTTAGAGTTTCCCATGTAATGATTAAAATAAGCAAACTCCAGACACAAGAAAGGATAAGTTTCTTATAGACTAAAAAATATATTCAAATTCAAATTGATCAAAGGGCAGAATGGCATCAGCTGAGACAAACCGTCGAAAATGGAGCACTTCAATGGTCAAGAAATGTTTTGATCAACCAATAGCAGTGGCAGTTTTTTTCCTTCTTCAGTTTGTTCTCGCTCCCCATAGTATCGAGAACGACATTTTCAATGAGAATGGGATAAAGCCATGCAAGTCATACCTTTGATGTTTAGATGCTCGTTCCTACTGCAGAACACGATAAATATTCTTGCTTCTACCAGATAACAGTGATATTGGGTTTCCTTTCTGTTCTTTCCACATAATTTTGAAATCTACTTTTTTAATGAGAATGGGATGAACTCATGCAAGTCATATGCTACATGTCAAGATGTCTGACAAAACTTGGCAGTTAAAAACATAGCTTCTCTTTTTTTTCATAGTTGGAATCATTGTAAACATACCTTGGATCATTTGAACAAAGTAAGCGGTTGCAAAGGGCGGTAAATCCAGCCCTCGTCTTATCAATTGCACCATTATGCTTCATTTTCAGAAGGACTTCCAAGAAGTGGTTTCCAATGGTCTCAAGTTGTGTTATTTCGAGCATTACATCAGATGTTGTGGCTGTGACACAAATGGAATCAGAAATTGGGCCCTCAGACTTTGATTTGTCTGAAGTAGGCTCCGACTTTGATTTATCTGAAGTAGGCAAAGGAATTTTTCTGATGATTGTACCCAGGAGAAGACTCACCTGAAAACAAAACTAAATAAATTAAAACAACCTTCTATGAACATTTTTTGGTGCCAATGACTCATCTAATCTAACAAGCCTGAGTTTAGACACATTGACTATGAAATTGTCCTTCATTCTATTTGTTTAGTATAATTTAAGGCTGCCATTTTCTGGGCAAATGGTGATATTTGTTTCAGTTCCCAACTATAAGCAAAAGAAGCCACCAACAAAGGACGTTTACAGCATCATAATCATTATTAGATGATCTCCATAAATAAATAAAAAACTTCGCAAACAAAATAGTGGAAGTACCTCTTTCATTGCAAGCCAGCAACCAACCATAACAATCTGTTCTGATGGTCCAACATCCTGCACAAGTTTTGCATTTTTAATCTCATGCTCTGATGCAGGCACAGAATCATCCATCACATCTGGGACCTCCTGTGAAAAGGCATCATCATCCACGATGTCATCCATGTCCTCAGGTAAGTACAATGCATCTGCAGAAACCACCCAAAGAGCCATTGAAGTTATTCGCATAACCAACTCCAAAAGCTTCTCCATCGTATGTTTCATATCAGAAATACTGCACAAAACTGCACTGGAATTCCAATCCAGTTCCTCAAATGTATAACGAAGAGTAAGCAATACACCATGAACAAAGCTGTTCTTGCACGCTTCAGCAAGATCCTTCTCTCCTTCCTCCACAGCAACATGCAACCAATCGATTAGTGATCTTACGTATTTAATTGCAGGAGAGATAGATGTACAAGTTGGATAATCCTCATTAAGAAGTTGGGACTGTGGCTGAAAAGCAACAACATTACATGAAACTCTGACAATCCATCCAAGCTCCACGACATATTTCCTAAATATAAGCCGTAACATCAGAGCTCCAGCATCACTTTCTCTAACACGTGGACTACAAACTAAGTTCTTGGCCCATATGATTATTTCTCGCACCATGTCTGGGCTTGAAATGCCAGGAAGTGGGGTAGGAAAATGCAAGAGTATGCGAAAAGAACTCTGTCTCAGTCGGTCCCAACTATCAATAATTGAACCAACCAAGAGCAGAGTTGAATCAGAAAAAGTAAATCCTTTACTATACGGATTGAGAATGATTTCAGAAGAAACAGAATCACACTTTCCTTGTGAATGAGGTAAAATAGACCAAACATTTAGCATTATCAATATGAGCTCCATAGCCATTATTTTTCTCTCATATGGAGCAGAAGGATAGCATGAGAAAAACAAAAAGCAACTCAACCACTTCATAAAGTGAAAGAGATCATCGGCTCTGTTAACTACAGTTTCCTCTTTAGGAGCAAAGACTTTATCATTGCCTTCAAATGCAAGTGGTAGCCAACTTCCTTGCTTAATTTGTCTCTCCAAGGCTGTCCGAACCCGAGAAAAAAACTTTCTAAACAAGCTGGCCCACTTCATCTGAAAAGCAGTTGAGCAACACCTCATGTTCAAAGGCACTGCTTCTTTCATCAATATGAGCTCCAAAGACGATGGCAGACTGGATGTCTTAGGGTTTAGGAATAGAGATTCTGCTGCGTCTATACGGAGGGAATCATCAACATGGGTCAGTGCCAGTACTAGCCACTTGACCGGGACTTTAACCTCAATCCCCTTTACGCAGACAGCCGCATATTGATCAGTATTTCTACTTTTCACCCCTATATCTTCCTTGGGTACAGAAGATTTCACACACCAATCAATGTCTCCTTCAATCAAAGCAAGCAAGCGAGAAACCTTGAGCAGAGAAACTAAAAGAGCCACTTGCTGTTCAACTCTCAGAGCTACATCTTTGCAACTGAGCTCAGAATAAACAAGTTCAGTGTCGTCTCCACCATGGCCAACTCCACTAAAAGCAAGCATTGGAAATATGCTATCCACATCCACTTCAAGTAACACGGGCAAAGCATAAGTATTCAAATTTGATCGGAGCTTTGAAACACCAGAAGCAAGTCCATACGAGAAGGGAGGCAAGCAATGACTTCGATATTTTGTATACCCAATTTGAATGCCTTCACCATTCCAACACTCATCACGCAAGCATTCAAGAAAACACTTTAGAAATGTTGTGACCGCACAACACACGTCATCGTCAAGATATGCCTGCGTCGTTTCAAAAAGCAAGTCAGGACTCATATTTAGAATAGTCTTTGCTCCCAACCTCTTTGTCACAGAAGCTAAAGGAACATATCTGCCCTTGCAACGTGGTCCCAGGCGAAGAAGATCAGATGCAATATTTCGAAGGAATAACTTAATTCTCTCACTACCTTCTGCCAAATTCAGGCTAGAATGAATATCCAAGAAGATATCAAAAATGAGATGAACTTGTTTGACAGTCTGACTAAGAGGATCTTCCAGGTTATTCCATATGATTCGCAATATCCGAGTCCCCATGTCCTCTGACATTGGATCATAATTTTCTGTGGCTTCACCAGGATTACCTTGTATCAATGTCTTTATCTGTTGCAAGCATATCTGCATCACAGTTAGTGCATGGAAGTTAAAATGACTATCACTTGGGTTCTCACAATAGTTACACAGCTCAAGCAAAATCCCATCATAAAGTATTGTCCGAACTGAGCTACTACTACTATCTCCATGAGTTGATACAGCAAAATGGGTGTTTAGCACTGCTCTTGATACTGCCGTCAGAATTCCTCTCACCAAGCAAAGTCTACTTAGTTCAGGTAAATTGTGGATTTCTGAAACCAAGTCCCCCTTAAATGGAACTTTCAATATGGCATCCCCAACTTCGCTCTTGAAACTGACAACTTTTTGATCAAAAATCCTTTCCATGATAACCAAACCAAGCTCCTCAGGACTGAGACAAACTTGTAAGGCCGCACAAAAGCCCACACCTGCAGCCACTAAACAGTCCCTAGAAAATGCCATGGATTGCAATATGCTCAAAATGGTACTCACAATCATATCCAAAACACTTGAATTTGCAGGGATTAAATTATTCTGAAAACCACTCAAATCACTCAACTTCAACGGAAAACGTTGCAGCAAATAGTACATACAAGACAGAGCCTCCTGACACTGTTCCATAACTACTGGCGAAGGCCTAGACCAGTCATTAGTCTCCGAGACCACAGAATTTAACCCAACAACTATATCTAAACCCACCAAAACCGCACATTCCATGACGATCTCTACCAAGTACCCCAACTTAGGTGAACTCATCATCGATAACGCCACTCGTGAAACACAAAACCTATTTCCTTTCTCTTTCTCATTAGCACCACCATATTCCTCACAAAGTAACCGGAAACAATTCCCAATTGAACATTGAGAATTTTTACATTTTGCTAGAACAGCAACCATAGTTTTATGTAAAGGCATAGAATTCTCGAGAAAAAGAATTTCCAAGTAAAACTTCGCGGCCATCGAAATGGAATCGTCGCCGGCAGTTCTTTGTAAGTTTTCGAAAGCTGAAGCAACTCTTTTGACGTGATTGACTTGGGAATATATCGAATTGAGAGAAATGAGTTCTTTTAGTTCTGAATAGTAGTTGGAAGTAGATGGGTCTACAGGTGTTTGATTCAATGCTTCTGTGAAGTATTGCGGAAAAATGACAGCACTATACGTGTAGCGATGGCGATGCTGTAGAGCTCGCCATTTCGCAGACATGGTGGGGTTCAATGTGTGTTTTTGTAAGTAATTTGGAGATAGAGATGGACAAAACGTTACCTACTTGGAACTGAAGTTTTACAGCTGCCCTGCTTTTTGCCGCGGAAGCTCGATGACGGCACAGAAGTCCGACAATATGGTTCTTTCTTCTTTCTCCGTCCCTATTTTGGCGAGAGGGAGAGGCGGCTAGTCGCAGAAGCACAGAGGGGCTTAAGAGAGTTGTCGTCGTAAATAAGTTCGAGATTTTACAGTGTAAAAGTAAGAGCAAATTTCATAAATGCCCCTCCTAAATTATAAATTATAAATTATAAAGAAAGTATTTAATTCATTTTATTTTGTTTCTTATATAAATGGACCATTAAATTTTTAACAGAATAATCATATTTTGAACACATTATATCATCTTGAAAAATAACACATAGTCACTTTCCGTCAAAAAACTCGACAGATTGTTTAATTAGGAATCAAAGTAACACATATTGAATATTTTAGAGATCAAATTGATAAAATTAATACAATGATAATTAAACTGATAAAAAACACATTCTTTAAGAACCAAAAATGCTATTAACCCTATTTTAAATTATCCCTTGAAGTTGTAATTATCCCAATTTATCTCCAAAACTATGCAATTTAGTTCAATCGATTCATTTTTTTAAATATTAACAAAAGACCAATGGCCCTTTAATTCCAATAATACTCCTCACCTTATGAAAACTTAATTTTCGTAAAATTGAGAGTTCAAGTCCCTTAGACGATAAAATAATAATTGGTTAGTAAAATAGACCTCAATTTTTTGAAGGCCCCTATTCAAATCAATGGTTATGGGTTTGAAACTCCACCGAAATGCAAATCCGATTTACCTAATATATAAGTTGATAAGCCGATTCATGCACCCAAGATTTGCCCGAAATTCTATTTGAATTCACAAGCTTAAGTGATTAAATTACTTCTAACTCGCCAATGACAGATAAAAAACTTCCCCCGTAATTAAAATAAATTACATACTTCAAAGAGTTTTAATGGTAATTTTGTAATTGCCATTTTGGAGAATTGATACAAAATGGTAATTACAACATAATAAACATCATTAATTAAAAAGTAACCTTTGATAGAGTGGATCGGGGCCACCTTCCTAGAGTACTTAGCTTGAGACATTCCACTTATGCAGCCCAAACTTTCAGACTTCTATATTTTGTATGATAATCTCCGTATCCTCTTCGCTTACTGTGATTGTTAGCATAAAACTCATCTTAACTATCTTCAATTGGAAGCAACTGAACTGAACCTTATGAGTGCCAATCCCAAGCTGTTCAAAAAGAACTTCGGGATTTTTTTATTTTTTGGAGAGAGAAAGAGGCATAGAAAACGTCCATTAAAAATAAATTTGAGCTGCGGTAATTCAAGAACAATATTCCATCTTACACTTCATCCAGCCGAGGGCAAAAAGAACCCCAACAAAATGACAGTCACGCAACGGTAAGTGGTTTCTTCAAGCCAGGTAACGATACAACTTCCTATCAACCTTGTCCCTCTCCAAAAATTCCCGCTCAATTAGAGACTCGATCCTTTTCTTTATTACAACTGGGTTTGGTAGGAATCTTGACTGCAGCTGCTTTGTGACTTCAGCAACAATGTTATTGTGATCCAGCACCCGCCGAGACTTCATGATCCTCACTATTGCGGCCTCAATCTGGGGCTTCCTGTCCTCCTCCACTCTGTGCCGGGTTTCTTGCTTTTCTGGTTCAGACTCCTTTTGTGCAACAACAGTACCAATTTTTATCTTGTAGAGCTTGCTTGTGAATTTGTCGTTGAAGAAGAAAGTATCATCCTCAGAAATGTCCTTGCTCATGGGCTCTTTCCGGAGAACATTCTTCCCCTTAACACAAGCCAGAGACTGCAGGCACCTCTTCAAGTCGGATGCTGGTATCTCCGTTGCCTGTTCGATATCCCTATAACTATGCATATCAGCATTATTAAACAGCATGAGAATACACATCTGGTACGTGGAAACATTCAGTTCATGCTTTTGGCCTTTCCCAAATGTGGCTTTCAAATCAGCAGTCCCCATATTAGTTTGCCAGGACAATCTCCGCCCAGTATGGGTTCCAAGATAGTATGTTCGGAACTTATCACACAATCCCAGGATTTCTGAAGGAAGGTTGCAAGGGGCACTCAACTGAGTTGGCCAAGACCCTGTAGTAAGGACCTGGATGGTTAGCGTGGGGCCATCTGATATCTCAGGACCCATGGCTGCATAGAACCCCAGCATTGTATCTTGGGAGGTCTTCATATCAGTGAACATACCTTCCAGCTTTGACGTAAATTGATACCCACATTCGGTTTTCAGCTTAAGGATCAAACTTCTCTCTGTATCATCGGATGCAGTCTTCCCAGAAAGAAGCCTCTTTGCCAAATGTTGCTTGTAATACTTCTCAAACACATCTTTCTCTTGAAGGTAGCGAAAAAGCATCATCACCTTGTCTAGCACAATCTCCACATCCTCCTCACTAACCCCCTTCAGTCCTTTCCGGAGCTTATCATCCACAAACAAAGAAATGTACTCCGGTGATCGAGGATTCAAATTAATGAAATATTCAAATGAGGAATTCAAAGCATTCTGAAATGTCTTGTCATTATTAAATGCCAAACTGATAATCTTGTCATGTTTGTCTCTTTCATCCAAGAGTTGCTGCACGAAGCCTACAGGATCCTTTAACCTTTCTGTGTCGGTGACTAGCTGCTTACCTATTTCCCGAATGTGAGAAGTCATAACATCTCTGAGAATTGAAAGTCCATTAGACACCCGGTGAAACAAGCTGTACATCCTTCCCAAATCATCATATTTGTCATCCATTATCATATTAACCAATCCTGAGTTCTCCATATGGACCAATCTTGGCATGTGATTTTCAATCATCTCCTTTTCCACCACCTTAGTTATCTTGGCTTCACTTGTTGCATCCAGGTAATGTGACACTCTCTCAATCTCTTCATTAAGACGTTTCTCAGCCTTCTTTAAATAATCCCCACAATCACAGCACTCGATGAACTGCTGAGATTCCACACGATAAAAATCAGCAGAGACTTCAATAAAAGGCTTCTCGAAGTCCTCTTGGTAAACAGGAGAACCTAAATCCATTAGCATTTTCATTATATTCCTCATCAGACCCCTGTTTATAATTTCACCAGTCCTTTCTCCCCGGACAAGTTCAAGAAGCGTACCCCGAAGCCTCGCCTGGATTTTGCTAGAGTGGATAACATTGTCCCTCCACAAATTCAACCCAAGATCGTGTACCGGTGTTTTGTGCGTACTCGGGATAAAAGTCCTGTCCATGTACATTAATATATCTCGGATCATTTGCAATGCCTTGTTGTGGTCTGCCCATTTCCTGTTCAGCTCTTCAAGAAATGAAGCTCCCTGAGCAACCTCGATGGATTTTGCTATTTCTTTTAGATGTGATGTCATAGTTGACACAAGTCCAGAGTAGAGCTTCTCTCCAAATTTGTGCAGCACCATATTATAAGCATTCCTGAATAAATACCAAGTATCATAAGTAGGTAAAGAGCTTTCAGATGCAAAAGAAAAAGCCAATGGCTTCAATAGGGCTTTGCTATATGCAAGGCAGTCCATTGGTGCCATATGAGCTAAATAGCTAATGATTCAGATTGGATTACAGTCAGATCACCACATGGTCAACAAACATTTGAGTGGAAAAACACAAGCTCCACAACTGCCATGAAATTGCTATAGAAAGCAAAGATAGATGATCACAGCTATCAGTTTACAGACACATCATGACCAAACAAAATGAATATGCATCACTGCATGGTGGCTTCCAGTCTTACAGCTTTTCATCTCATTCACTCTGATATGGCCCAAATTCACTTAATTTGATATTTTTGGATTTTCAAGCATCTTGGTTCTAGTTATACAAGCGAGATCCTATAAACCAAAGCCTAGGCATGTTGTTATGGCCAAATGAAAAAATGTAATCTAAATGCGTACCACATGCATGCAATTGAGGCAGGCGATGGATTCCAATTATTTAAGCAACCCCTGAGAGGAAACCATACCACTAAGGAAATTAGGTGTACTCCCATTGAAAAGCTCTTTCATCTAGTGTGCGATCATGACAGGACTTTGGGTCATCTTAGATTGTTAATAAAGTATCCTCTATGGAAGCTCTAACTTGTAACATCCTATAGTGCTATCTTTCAAGACCAAAAATGACGCGGAATCAAGGTGAATGGGGAAGTTGATGGCTCAATAGAGTATATCAATCATAGGACCTTATTATACAGATTTGAGTGGCAAATATGACTCAAAATTTGGTTATGTTGAGACAGTCAATTACAAATAGAAGCAATGAACTACACCTTGCACTTACTTGCACATTGTTGCATAGAGTTTCAATGACAATGTTGTCGGCAAAATCATCATTAGTTATGAGAAATAAAGATCTATCACCAAACAAGTGTACCAAAGCCTCACAAAATGTGACATCTCACGGGAATAGGATGATTCCCTCCCTTGGAAATCCATGACCTTCTTTTTTGTTTTTTCATATCTTCAAACTTCACCCATATTCCAAACACCAGTATATCATTTTAGGTCGTGAAGCGGGTCATTTTAGATTGTAAAGCATGCTAACTCTAACGTTTCTTCACATGTGGTTCTTTATTCATAAGTTCCAAGAGCATAAAGAATGTGGATAAAGAGAGCTCTTTAAGGAATCAACATGCTGAAGCATAGAAGCCTTTAAAACCTGTATATGGACAGTTAATTAAATTTTAAACAGTAGGGGTGAGTAAGTTTTAGTCCACCCTTTTTTGTTTATTAGAGGAATATATAAACAAAACAAAGTTGTGCAATTAGTGTCTGTTAAGAGAGTTTGTATTGCACATCAAATAATTAGGATTGTCAAGGTTGGTTTATATACTTGATGGATCACTCCACTCATTATCAACGGGTTTTAGGTTGGATGTTCTAACATGGTATCAGAGTTGGGCCTTGTATAGTCAGTGGACCAAGTCTCTTACCCATTAGAATTTCCCGGTATGCATGGCTATTTGTTTGTCTGTTGACCCCATGTGCGCGTTCGGGTCCCACGTAAGGAAGGGTGTTAAAAAAGCTTGTATTTCGTATTGAATAATTAGAACCACCGAGGTTAGCTTATATACTTGAAGAGTCATTTCATTCATTACTAATTGGTTTTGTGTTGGATGCTTTAACAGTATCATCATGGTATTTATTTTCAGCAACTTTCCCTCACAAAATAAGGTGCATATTGGGTTTGTTCTTGAACAAGTCAATTGATGGCAGATCAGAATGGCATGCATAAAAATTTGGGTTATGCATCAAAGATTTCTTTCCTAATTCAGCCACCCAGTACTAGATCACCATTGTTAAACAATATTGCAGAACTGCTAGCAACAATTTCTGAACAAAAACGTGCACCGACAGCTCAATTATACTTTTGCACGAGTACAAGGCATAAATAGAGCAATAAATGATGCACATATAGTGCATATGGCAGGTTTATAGCAAAATATAAAGTCAAAATAGAGTACAATGATATACACCAGAAACATGCACAGTTTGGAGTCAAAGTTATGAAAGCAAAGGTTGGCAACATAAGCAAGGAAAGGAGGAGGAGCAGGGGGAGGAGGACGAGAAACCACAGCCACTAAATGAAAAACATACGTCAAAAAAGCATCTAAAAATTCATGGATCAGACATTGATATATAGATATCTATAGAGAAAAGGTGGGGGGAAGAAAAGCCAACACATGATATAACTCGGTTACTAAACTTTTTGACGAATTATGATTCTTCCAAGTTCTTTCATTTTTTTCCTATGGTAAATCATCCTAGCTGGTCCTTGACAGTCGAGAAAACAATACCAATACGATCTCTCAAAACCCTACAAACACCTGCCTGATTTAAGATTCTAGGCTACCCAGAGCAAAATCTTTTAGACTGATTTGGTAGTCTAGGACTAAACATGAACCAACGAAAGAAGAAAGCTTTATAATCTCACAAGAAACAACACTAACACCAACCAATATCTAGAAAGTAGAAACAAGGCACAGAGGCTCCTCTTTGAGCCTTTGATGAATCCTTCATTAAGACAACTTTGTCATAGTATTCAAGCAAGAATTTGAAATATGGTACTGATGCAATGAAGGTCCCGTCTCACATTGGAGGCAGTGCAAGTGGCATCAAAGAGGCAACAGGTTATGATGAGTGAAGGTGAACTCTGGCAACAACGGGATTCATACATTCATACAAACAATAAATGTGTGCGTGTATATACACACACCCAGACATAAATGAGGCCAAGAATTAAAAGAGTGGCAAATTAGTGGTTATAATATGGGATGGTGGCTTTGAAGGCTGACGCACATGGCACAAGTCAGATACTCCTACATTGTAGTCCGACAAAGACAAGACAGAGGTACTAAAGCATTGTATAAGCATACCCAATATCTTCAGATTGTCGGAAATACTGGTTGTGGTATAAGACAAAGCAAATGGCAACAATGTGGCTAGAGTAGCAGCAGCATGTTAGTATTGGTGGTGGGCTGTTGGTAATAGAAACATATGTTCTAGACTTCTAATATGTAGGGGTCAGTAGCATACGTTTCACGAGCACGGATGTGCCTAGAGTTCTGGACTACTTGACTTTAAGTAGTCCACATAAGCCAACAGCAAGGTTGAGAAAAGGAGATCTATGATTTTCCGAGGAATTCAAAGTTTTTAAAATTCATAAATCCGTTGATTTCATAAAAGGGAGCTCGGGATTCCATTTGAAGTTCTCGAAATTAAATCTTCATGCCTCACATTTCAAATTAAATATAGCTAGTAATGATCAGAGTCTACGTGATACACATATAAATGTTAACACATAAAACCCTCACAAATTCTTAAATCAGTGGGTAATGAGCCAAATGGCTAATATATGCTCCTATTCTTATTCATCTGTGCAACTCCTCACTGACAGATTCATTTAAACTTACATCTTAATTGCATAGCAAACACTTTCCTCATATTGTGTTAAGACGAAAATTAGCACCATTATAACCCTATATTTACAGATTTTATGTCAACACCTCTAAAAATAATAGAAACATATAACGAAATATGCAGCATTAGACATTATAACAACTGGGCAACTGTTTACTCAGCAATGTGGTCCGACTTTCTTTGCTTTGAAAAGAAAAATCAAACCAGTTTTTGCTATTAAAAACATCCAATCATGCTATATATGTGTTCCTTCACTTTTTTGTTATGTGCTCAATAGGAAAATGGAATGCAAGAATTACTAGGTTTAAACCAGCAAACCTATAGAGCTCTTCAAAACTAAGCCCACTGGCGTTGTGATTGTATATCTCGTGAATCGCATGCTCTAAAATCTTCCAGGTCTTCTCGGCGTAATTCGGATCGACCACGACGCGATGTTTAAACGCCTCTATTTGAAAATTCCTCTTCTTCGGTGCACTCATCCTCTCAAATCCCAATTTCACCACCTCCAACACCAATTCTAGTCCCGTAACCGAGTTTCACAACCCGATTACAATTCAATATCTGATTCAACGACCGAATTGGATCGTATTGCCGTTTCAAAATTTAGGGTTTACAAATAAGAACGATGTCCTGAAGATTATCGGTAAAGGAAAAGTCGAAAATTAGGGTTTGAGAATGAATCGAATTGATGGAAGAAGATGAATTAGACGAAATGTAAAGATATGAGAAATCGAATAGACGAAGGAAGTTCTTGAAGATACTGAGTTCTTGTTATACTTTCAAATTTCGTTACGTTTTGTGCTTCGTTTCTATTTCCAATGAAATGGTGTAGTTAGCTATTTATTCACTCCATATGCTAGACGAAATTGTAACGTGGACCGAATGTACACCATCCTCCATGAGGTCTAATTAAAATCGACAGCTGTTCGGCAATTTCTGCTGATGTGTTTTGTGATGAATCATAAATGGGGTCCACAAGATGAATCTGTTTCGTCTCCATATCTCGTTGGAAGATAACAATATGGATGAGAAATCATGCACCGCTTGATCATGCATGTATCGCAAAGGATGAGTAACACTCAGCTAATTTAGAGAAAAGAGCATAATAGTGCACAATGCTTTCATTCTTTGTTTGGGGAATCGCAGTTTGCACCACCCCAGATTTAAGACTTTTATTTTATACTCTTAAATATTAAAATTTTTAAATTATACAATACAATACAATTCAATTATTAAAAAATAAATAAAATAATTTTTACTTTTCGCGGTCAATATTTTTTAAAATTTTATTTTAAAGTTAATTCGACGGCTAATATTAACACTCTAAATTTAATAGGAAAAATAGGTCATAATGGTGTGTTTGAAGTGGCTTTTTAAATTTTAAAGACTTATAACTATTTTAAACAAAAAAAATAGTGTTTGGAACCATTTCACCCCAACTGCCATCACCACTACCATCATCGTCGTCATCTTACCACCTCAACTATCCTCACCACCACCGTAAACGCCGTCACCACCACCAGCACCATCATTGTTGTCGCCATCCTACTACCATTATCACCACCGTCGCATCTATCACTACCACCACTATCTCCACCCCCACCACCATCGTTATCGTCCCACCACTATCATCCCTATTGCTGTCACCCCACCATTATCGCTATTACCACCACTTTCACCACCACCGTTATCGTCCCACCATCACCCTTACCTCCACCACCACTGCCCCACAACCATCACCACTACTACCACCGTCGCTGCTACCTCCACTGCCACTAC
>CM042190.1:32214592-32232334 GCA_023539305.1 Ilex asprella
TATCACTAACACTGTCACCCACCGTCATCACCCATTATTGTTCATCACCACCCGCTGTCACCCACTACCACAACCCACGACCACCTGTTGTCGCCCATTATCGCGGTTGGCCACTATCACCCATCTTCTACCACACTTATCACACTATCGCCCATAAGAACTTGTCATCACCCATCGCCACTGTCAATCACCATCATTGTCACCGCCCACCACCACTGCCAATCACTATCACCATTACCCATCACCACCCAAACCCACCATCACCACCACCGTCACTCATATTGTCACTACAACTATTATCACTCAAAACTCACCATCATCATCACCGTTGCCACCCACAATTGTAATCATTACCACGGTCGTCACCACCTACCACAACCATCACTAGCACTACCACCGCTCATCGCCCACTATAACCTATGCTTAAATTTTTTTATTTTCTCTTTTATGTTTGTGATTTAATTTTGAGTGTAAATACAAATATATTTATTGTTAATCGTTTTTTTAATTACTTTATGTCTTCATACATAGGCAATATCTAATCAATATAATAAAGTACACTGCAATTCAAATCTCTAAAGACAAATAAAATGACTGTTACTATTCGCGATTGAGATCTCTTTAAATTTTACTTTAAAATTAATCTGATGGTTAAGATTAATACCCCAAATTTAATGAAAAAAAATATGTTCCTAAAGGTGTGTTTAGAGTGACTTTTTAAAAGTGTTTTTATGAAATATTTCTCATAAGTACTTAAAAAAAATATTGTTTGGATTCACCTCACCACCATTATCATTACCATTATCACCATCATCACCATTACTACCACCACCACAACTACCCCCACCACCACCGCGATCACCACCACTACTATTGCCACCTTACCACCGCCCCACCACCACAACAACCGTTGTCACCACCCTCACCGCCACATCACCACCCCTAAGACCATCACAACTACCACCATCACTGCCATAGTCGCCAAATCACCCTTGTCGCTGCCACCCACCATGATTGCTACCACTGTTGTCTGCCACCACTACTTTCGTCATCTTATTCTTATATTTATTATCATTACCACCATCATCCCATTACCACCATCGCCCACCGTCAACACGTATTACCATCCGTTGTTGCTCACCATCGCCACTATCACCCGCCCTTACTATCACCACTACCACCACCACCATTTGTCTCCACCTATCACATTATCGCCTAAAAGTACATATGATCGCCCACCACCACTATCGTCACCGCCCCCATCACCAGCATTTTCAACCACCATCACCATCACCATCGTCCACCACCGTCGTCACACGACTGCCACTACTACCATCGTCATCCAAAATCCATCACCACCATCGCCATTGCCACCCACGGTTGTTGCCAACCACCCCAATCATCACCACTACCGCCCCACCACTACTCATCTCCACTACAAATCGGTATTTAAATTTTTTTCTCTCTTTTCTATGTTTGTGATTTGATTTTAGATATGAATGCAAATATATTTATTGTTGAGTATTTTTTTCTATTACTCCGAACTTTTAGGCACGGAGGATAATTAGTACTATAATATATTAAAAGTATTGTAATTTGGTCATAATGTTAGTTTCTCTTATTTATTTTTTCAACATCAATAAGGTATTTTTGACGGAGTGAGCGATGGAAGCTAATAGTATAATTATATTATAATACTTTTAATATATTGATGATACAATATGAGAATTTTAATATTTAAAGATATAAAATAAAAATTCTTAAATCTTTTGAGATACAAAGTACAATTTACCATTGTTTTATCACTATAATTGATTTAATTGTGGGTAACAGTATGCTATTAGAACTCACTGTTTTATTTTATAGTTATGATTGATTAAGTCAACAAATCAAATTTAAGTAATATTTTTTTATATACAAAAGGGTTGGAATTGACGCACTGAAAGGGGATGAGTAAATTGATGGTGGAGATAGACTCAATGGAAAGCTCTCACCATCCTCACAAGCTCATAGGAGAAGTAACACCCATACAAAGCCTTTGCTTGAGAATTGCAAACATCTGACGAAGGTGAACCGAGTCCTCATAATGCACAAACACACTACGCGAAGGTAAACAAATCGTTGATATCCTCGCCAACATGGGAGAACAACAAGAAGAGAATTTCGTGAAGCTTTTGGTTCCACCACACCAAATTCTGCGAGTTCAAGTCGGGGTCGGGTTGAGGGGTTGCAACAAGGAGTGGAAATGAGTGGGGGTGAAAGTGACGGTGGCGATAGAGATGGTAAAATTGTGATGAGAGAAATAAAAAATATTATACACGGTATAAAATCCGTTAATTTTAGCTAAAAAAATGGTAAGTGTTACGCTAAAATATTGTAAATAAACCTAAAAAAATAAATGTACTCCAAATATTAATAAATTATAATTAAAAAATGATATAAGTACCACGAAAAATGGTAAGTCGTAGTCAAACCCTGCAGCACATGTCCCCTCAGTTTGGTTCAGCGCCCACAATGGTTATTTTCCGACAAACCTTTTCGAATTTACAAATAAACCGTCTCTCCAGGTTCCCTCCCTCTGCCACTATTAAGCGACTTCATGAGGGTATTGTGGTCATTTCAATTCTGCTTCCACCACGTGAGGTGCGCATGCTGTCCGATTCGACGCCTGAAAGAGGCACGACCTCGCCACACGCTTTCGCGTGGAAATAAGCCCAGGCCACAGTCTTCGCTGCACCAACTCACCTCTATCGAAATTAAGAACAATCAGTGATCCAATTTATCTAGCTGTCTCTCGATTCTCGTTGTTTCTCTCTTCTCCGCCTTTCTACTCCAAAAAAACCCCGAAAAAATATCTCCCAAGGTAACATCTTTTCATCTTCGAGGATAATTCATTTAATATCAAATAGGGTTCCTCCAGTTTGTGCACATTTGTACTTGTAAATGTATAGAAGCATTTGGAAGGCAATTAGAGGAATCAATCGTTATTATGTTCTCTAGGGGACAAAAGGGAGAAAGGGTCGCAGCCGCAGGGCGTTTCTGAATACAAATTCTGAGAGTATTCGTGAGAAATAGCCCTTTTCTGGGTATAGCCTAAAATTGCTATCTGTTGTTATTGCTGTTGTAATATTATATGGGAAGCCAACACCAAATGATATTCTTTATAGGCATTGGTGTTGAAACGCTCGCTTGCATCGCAACGTTGATATTTGATTTTTTTTTTGTTTTTTTTTAAAGAAAAAGGTCTCTTAGTGCAGTCAAATATGAATGCTAATTCATAAAGATCAAACTAAGATTACGAGTTGTATGGCACTTGCTTTCCTTACATAGCCAAAGTGCTTTTATTCCAACAAATCGACCTAATCTGAATAAGAATTTCTTTCCCTTTTCACAGCATATGTTGTTTAGTTGGTTGTGTTGGTGTGGAGTGCATTTTCATGCCTTTTGCTCAATGTTTGGTATGCTCATTGAGCTTTACAGTTTGGTTTCTTGCAGGGTATTTCTTTGTTTACATTTACCACCTTGAATTTCTTGGGCTGAAAAATAAAGCTGAGCATGGTCTCAGACGCTCCTGTTTCATCGGGTGATGATGACAACAACGTGGTGGTGATGGATAAACCAGTTAGCAGGTCAGTTTTTGAGAATATGTATGTTTGATTTTGTAGAAATCATCTATAAAATTGTCCCGGCTAAAACATAAGTATCCAATTTGCTCATGGCCATGGGGGCTTTTAAATAACTAAGTTAAAAGAAGCGAAATAAACAAGGAATTAGTTGATCACAAATTCAGCGAAAAGCTGCCAAAGGACCCAGTGTGTATGCAGGGTTTCGATAGACAATAATATTGGAATACCGATTGATAGCCACAGCTTTCCAAATTTATTGCTGTTTTGTAATCATATGAATTTTGAGTTTTTTTTGGTTGTAATCAATTGGATAATACTGACTGATTGCCATTCCTTTCCAGACTGATTGTTCTTTGTAAGTAAAAGATTTTGAGTTTTGTTGGACGGGACTCTGTTGATAAGCATTCGCCAAATGTTCTTATTGTGCTTGAAAGCAATTTATGTTGCAGGTCTTCCCCCAACAAAAAGAACCTTGGGAAAGTTCCTAAGAAAATTCATAAGGCTGAGAGGGAGAAGCTGAAACGTGATAATATGAATGTGCTATATTTAGAACTAGCCAAAACTCTTGGTAATTGCCACCTGTGCTTTCCAAACTTTGTTTAATTATACTTAGTCTTCTTGTATTAATCTCAGTTGATTACTGAATCTCTATGGTACAAGCTTTACTTGACTGACTCATTAACTATAACACATGTTACACAGAACCAGCTCATCAGAACGGCGGAAAGGCCTCTGTTATTGGTGAGTCCATTCGACTACTTCAGGACCTACTGGCTCAGGTTGATAATCTCAAAAGGGAGAATGCAACTCTTTCATCTGAATCTCGTTATGTAAGCTCTGAAAATTCAGCTCGTTTTCTGTCGATCTGATTTCCTAGGATGCATGACAAAATTTACCTTTTCAATGTTAGAAGACAAATTTCATGGTTATCGACCATCATCTCTGCTCCTTTACTTTTCTCACTTTTTGAATTATGTTTATTTTGCTTGGTGGATCCAAATTTTTTATAGTCTTGGATTCACAAGATTAGGAAACCAAATGAGAAATCGAATAATATTGTATTCAACCGTTGGGGGTGGTTTAGTGGTTGAGTCTAATTTTTGATAACTTAGAGGTTTCAAGTTCAATTCATTATCATACTCCATAAGGGCTAGCCACTCTTGTCTTTTTAGGGGCATGTTTTAACTGAGCTCAAACTACAGCCGCCAGTCACTGAGCTCGAGAGAGTAGTAAACGCAAGTCTGAACATCGTGTAGCAAAAATAAAATAAAATCTTGTATTCATTAGATGTAATGGAATCATAAATTAGCTTTTCTAAAAATGCGTGTGTGTGTAAAACCCTGCATAATATCTTATATCAAAAGTTTTAGGTGTTTGGATGATTGATGGGCAGATAACTGTTGAGAAAAAAGAGCTAAAAGAGGAGAATTCTGCCCTACAAGTTCAGATTGAGAAGCTGCAAAGTGAGATAGAGGAGAGGGTCCGTTGCCAGTTGCCATGGAATTTAGATCCTTCCCAACTGCGAAGCAACACCAGTGCACGACAACAGCTGGAAGATCATCTCGTCTTGCCCATAATGGACCATGCATCACAACCAGCACCTGTTGTAGCTCCCCTCTTTGTTATGCCCTTACCTCAGGACCTTCAAACACAGCACGAGCTTGATAGTCTGGACGCTGCGTCTAAGCTTCAGTCAAGTGTGACCAGACCGCATGCGCGCTATCCATCACCATCTGATTCTTGGCCATCTCATATTCTTGCCAAACAGTCAAAAGCAACGCACCACACGAGTAGTCATAGCAGTAGCTCTAGCACCAGCAGCAGGGAAGACCAAGGCTGCTGCAATCAGTGAGCCTCTTTTGTTGTAATTGGTGTTGTGTCAGTTAATATGAGGGATTCGAAATGTTCGTTTATTTGTGTAAATTATGGTGTATCATCTGCTCAATAGCAATTTGAATAAAGTTTAGGTGCCTTTCTGCATTTAGTGTATTAAAAGATAATGATTGAAGTAAGACACAGAGGGCATGCTTGGTATGTGGAAATAGTTCAACGCATGTTATAAACAACTCATGTTTGGTTAAATTTGACTTTTATGATTTATTGGGTAAATGAATTTCGGCCATTCTTGTCTATTGAAATTTAGAATTTTATATATGTTACTCATCTACTACTATATTAAGAAAAATTGAAGAAAATGGGTAACGGAGGGAACCCGAATCTCTAAATTTATAGGTCTATAATATAGTCTATACCATACATTTAAACCCATAAAAATTGAGTCAAACAAAAATCTCAATTAAAATTTAAATCAATAAAAAATCTTAATTAAATGATTTAGGCCTAAAAATTGTTATGTTTAGCATATTTTTTTTTAGCCTAAAAATTTGTGTTTATCCTAAAAATTTAAACCAATATATAAATTGTGTTTAAGATATTTGTTTCTTATTTAGTCGGATTTATGTTGATCTATTTATTTCAAATACCCAAAAAAAATTTATTTATTTATCACCCGTATCTATTAAGGTTAAATCCAAACTCATTATTTTTATATCGATTTCTTATTGAGGTTGCACTTCGTATCTAAAATTACTTTAAAATAAGAGACTTTAAAACTTTTTAAAGTATTTAAATTTTTTTTGGGTATCAAATATATGTATTTAATTTATTTACCCAAAAAAAAAATATATGTATTAAATTGGGCCTAGACAGCGGCCTTAATGGCCTATGCCTAGGGCCGGTGGCGGTTTTGAGTTGGGCTTAGGGTTTGCCTTTAAAAAAGTAAGGACTCTCTCGCATTGTACTTCTTCGTTCGTCTTCTTTGGCTCCTGAGTCCTGACGGCAAGCTATCTTAGCCATGGTTCACGTCAGCTTCTACCGCAACTGTAAGAGTCCCCCCCACTATCTCTCTCTCTCCAAATATAGTATGAGTGTGTATACTGACAAATACCATGATCTATAGTCCTTTTTCGACTTAGTGGTAAATTTCAAGTATTGATATCCGTTTTAGGAATCGTTCATGTATGAGTATTTATCTTGGATGTTTGAAGCTTTGCACGTTGTGCAATTAGCCTGGATCATGCTTTGATCCGAGACTGTCATGCCATTACCTTTTTGTTTTTAAGATTCTCTGCTAATTGAAACGTGATTGTATTGACATTGTGTTTAGCGTTGTTGTAGCTTGTTTTGTTCATCATGTAATTGTTTACAATTACTCGAATTCTCTAACAGTATGTTTGGTTGCTGAGAGAACTGATGAAAATAAACGTATAGTAGTGTGAGATTAATAATGTCATCTTTGGTTCTTGAAATTGAAAAAGTTATAACAGTTCACACAGCTGGGCCGAATGACCGTATATCTATGTGATTGGAGGCTTAGTTTTTCTAGCCTTCAATTATTGAGGATCTTGGGATATCCAAAATCTACCCTAATTTTCTTCATTTTCTCAGCTACCAACTGGAACATATTTTTATTATGTTATCATTATATGCTGCTGATTACATAACTAGGTTTAATTCTTCAGAAATTAAATTTGCATGTTAACTGGTCTCTTCCTTTCAATTTAAGAATTGGCTGGGGATGCCTGGTCATTTTTGCTGTGTTATATTTTTATTTGCTAGTCCGTGTGTGAAGTTATTTTGCTGGGTGGTTATAGATGGGAAGACATTCAAGAAGCCTCGTCGTCCATACGAGAAGGAGCGATTGGATGCTGAGTTGAAGCTGGTTGGAGAGTATGGGCTTCGATGCAAAAGAGAGCTGTGGAGGGTGCAGTATGCCCTCAGTCGCATCCGTAATAATGCGAGGATGCTTCTCACTCTTGATGAGAAAGACCCACGTCGAATATTTGAGGGTGAGGCCCTTCTTCGCAGGATGAACAGGTATGGGCTTTTGGATGAGAGCCAGAACAAGCTCGATTATGTCTTGGCTCTGACTGTGGAGAACTTCCTTGAACGCCGGCTCCAAACACTAGTCTTTAAGACGGGTATGGCGAAATCAATTCACCATGCTCGTGTGCTGATTAGGCAGAGGCATATCAGGTATATATTCAATGATTGCTCCTAATGTGCCTTAAATTACTTTTAAATGTTTGTTTGGATTTTTGTGTAGCTTATGCCAGTAGTTCATATGGTTACTGTTTTTTCTTTTTTCATGCAATCTCTTGACTTTTTGGTCTTAAAACTAGGTGACTTAGTGGCAAAACCTTTTACTGCTTATAATTCCTGGGTGGGATAGGCAGGGCTTTAGTGGATTCTCACGAGGATAAGGATTGGAGTTTATTGACCCGGATTGAATTCCAAGGATCATAAACATATAACCAGTTACTTCTCATGTTACTTGCATTGGCACTCTTGACTAGGACTCTAGATGCTGATATTCCAACCACACTCAACCTGGATAACAATATGCTTTACTATTTTATAGCTGCAAAACACCTGGAAGAATATGGATCAATAATAAGCCATTCTTCAAAATAGAATATGTATAGAGCCTTGAGTATACTTATTTCCTACAAACTTAAGTATCTACTTGCTTGTGGCTGTTTAGTATAACTGCCTTCTTCAAGCTTAACGTCGAAACGGAACATTGCTTTCAGCCTTCAGGATTACACTATACCCTGGATAGTGGATTGGCTACATCTGAATTAATTGTTTCTGGATGCATATAGAACTCTATTTTAAATGTGTTAGATGGACTTTTTTACGTTGCCTAGTGGTTGTGGCAGAATGTATTGTTTTTTTAAGGGCTGCACAGTACTGAGGCGAGGTCACATGTGCACACCCAGATATATTAGTCTGTTTAATGCTTAATAGTTTCCAGCATCGCAAAAGCAGGAAGATGGAATAGAGAGTGTGATAGAATGATATTTTTTTTTGGGGTGGGGGGGAGGGGTTGGGTTCTTTATGTAATTCTTCTATCTCTTTTATCTTTTGTATTTTTCAGTTGAAAACAAAGAAACAATAAAATTCTGCTCCAATTGGAAATGGAATATTGACAGAGTAGCTGGGCTTGCGGTTATATAATGTGGTGTGACAATATCATTTCATTATTTGTTGAGATCCATTAGTACATATAGGGCCTTATTCCCAGTGATTGTATTTAATTCCTTGCCATAGATGATCCTAGGAGAATTCTGCTATGCGTATTTCGTCATTGTTTTGGTCTTTTCTGTTATCAAATACTTGTGTGTGAGATCCAAAGATTATGACTTCTAATTACCCTATTTCAGGGTTGGGAGGCAGGTGGTTAATGTACCATCTTTCATGGTGAGGGTGGACTCGCAGAAGCACATTGATTTCTCGCTAACAAGTCCATTCGGAGGTGGCCGCCCTGGAAGAGTGAAGCGAAGGAACCAAAAATCAGCTGCCAAGAAAGCTGCTGGTGGAGATGGAGATGAAGAGGACGAGGAGTGATTTGTGCCAGCCCTAGAAATGTCTTGTTTTGTGTTTGAATTCTCACTATTACCAGCTTTCTTGCTGACTAAGAATTTGAAAATTTTATTCCAGTAGATTTGGGTGCAAGTTTTTCGCGTTCATATGGATTAGAATATGACTGTTGTTTAAGATTTCTGTGTCTTTGCTTTAGGTAAGATCAATATGACTGGATGCACTGGATGAACCTCTTTAAAATTGAGCAGTTGTGGACCCTTCCATCTGTTTCTGTCAACATCTCTTTTTGTAGCACAATTTTGATCACTCGAGTTTGATGCTTTTGGTATTTTTCGGTTACCAGCTCTTAGTTTTGGGTCTTTAAGCAACAAAACGTGCATCTCAAAAATATCGTATTTAAGAGTTTTAGCTATCTATATGTGTGCCTTAGTTTGTTCGTGTTTGAAAATGTCAACTGATTTCTACTGCTATGCGGTCTGATGCATTGTGCAAGTATGTGGTTTACTCATTCCAAAGGGTTATTTTTGTTGCCGGATGATTTTTCTTCATTCATCTCTTGGTAGTTCTCTTCATTAGGGACTTTTTATACGAGGGTTGATGATTGAGTCGAGTTTTGTGAGCCCGAGTTGAGTCTGTCGAGTTTGTTTTTTAAAAGAATCTAAAAATTTGTTTAAGTTCGGCTCGTTAAAAAAATAAGTTGAACTTAAAATAAGCCGAATTCGAGTACTTTAATTATTTTATATATAAACGAGTAAACAGTTTTAGACTTGTTTTTTAAACGAGTATAAAAAATTATTCAAGTTTGATTTATTTAGAACATGAATTAAATTCGAGTAGCTTGATTCGATTATTCGATAAAAATAATAAGGTTCCTCAAATGATGTCGTATCACACGCTGTGCTATTCAACAAAAGCCGCTGTGCTATTCATCAAAACACGTATCACATGCAACATTATGTTGGGTTATGTATAATATTGTATGGTTTGGTGGAGAACAACACTAGGAGCTTTGCCCCCTAACCTCTATTCAACAATTTGCAACGCTGGCATGTTCAGTTTGTTTGTTTCAAAGCCAAAAATATGAACTGAGCCATGTTGGATTTTTTTGGATTGTGAAATTCATGTCGCCTTGAAATGTATTTAATATATATTTGATTTATTACTTATAGTTGTTTTGTTTATTGTCGATCTTGTATTATGTTCAACATAAGTCATGGTGACCCATTTATTAAGTATATGTAATAGATTAATTTATTTACGATTCAATCACGTAAAAACTAAATTTGTACATGTTAAATTCGTGTCTCTCTTATGATCTTTTGAATTTATAGATCTCAAAATTGAAAAACGGGCTCTTATAATTGCCTCTATCTCTGACGAGGTGTAAGCACCTTATTCGTTAGGAGATACAATTCATTCACTTGTATTTTATTTTGATGCTTCAATCATGTATTTATACTGTTGAAGATAGAGTAATGTAAATCCTTGGTCTGGAGTTTGATTCTCGTTGAACGTATCTAGCAGCAAATGTTTGACAAGGCACCATATGAATCTGCACGTGGAGTGTGGAGACTTTGTGACTTGTAGCCAGACATTTTCATGTAGCTGATTCAGGGCACGAAAAGAAAAGCCTTCAAATAATGGACTTTTGTACGGTATCAAAAAAAAAAATTCGGTACTGTTAATTAAATTTTATTATTTTAGTAAGTATTTTATAATTTTTATAGGTCATTTTATAATTAAAAAATTATTATTTTTATAGATGTTTTACTAGTATTACTATAATTATTTTTACAATTTTTTTTAAGTACAAAAAATATTATTATTTTTGTGTGTTTTATTATACTATAACAATAATAAAAATATTTATAAATGTAATAAAAGACTCACAAATATAATAAAAATCGATGCGATATCAAAAAACAAGTCCTCAAATAATTGCACTCTTTTTCTTGCCTATTTTTAAATTTATAATTATATAATAATAATAATGACACTAATTACGTGGTGCCACGGCTATGATGAAAATTTACTTGTGAAATTGGATGATATTTCTCCAATTTTCCTAGCAACGTCCTTGAATTAGGCAAAAATACGTATTCATGAGAAAAAGGTGATTTTGACTGGAGTTCAACATCAGATAACGAAACCTAACCGCGTTTCCAAACAAAAGTCCCCACACGCCAGCCCACCCCCACGCCACGTCACTTGTACACCAGTCTTCGTCCCGTAGGCACACTCAATTCGCATTACGTGCTCCTTCTTTCATTGGCATCATCGCATGAGATTTCATCCGCAATACGGATTCCACTTGTACTCCTTACACTGTTTTTGACATCGTCCGTTTGACAAATGTCCCACAAGACTGATTTGACCCAACCCAGTCTCTGGAAAGAAAACCTTTTTACAAAATTTTAGACAGATCAACATGAGTAAGAATACTTTTTTTTTAGCATAAATAAAGTATTCTTACTCATTTTTTTTTTCAAAAAAAAAAACATGAGTAAGAATACTTTATTTATGCTAAAAAAAAATTGTGAGGACTCAACTATTCATCAGACATAAATTCAATAATATTATAGACGAGTTTTAAATTTAAATTTTGATAATTTTTAAAAATTAAATTATAAAAAAATTATCATTTATGAATATTCAAATTCATTTATAAATAATCTATTTTTAATTAAATTAAATAAAATTAATCAAAATATACATAAAAAAATATATATGGCAAGCCACTCGGGGTGAGAATTGTTACTAGTGGTGGAGATATCCGACGTGACGTGGCGTAAAACCAAACATTCAGACGGCTTATTAGTTCCCAGATAAACGGCAACGGTTTGGACTGGTTAATTTTCTGACGATTTATTTCCACACGTCACAAATCAGTGAACATCTCTCTGTATGTGGACACGCGTCGCCAACTGGAAGTGTCTTCGTCCACACAAAAAATGCGTAACTCACTTGAGATCCCAATATTTTGACCACCTCATCACGCCATTACATTCACTCTCCACCTACGTGTATATATATATATATATATATATATTTCCATTCACACACATACATGCATATCATATTGGAAACATTGATTCGAACAAGACGATCACGGCCTCGTTCGTCCATGGTTTCTAAACTGCGCCTTTCCTAATTTGCGCTGTTCACCGCCATTGTTTCTTCATCTCGTTCTTCAAGATCGTGTGCTATATCATATATATACACAATGACTGTTAAGCGAGTCGTCGCAAACGACGCTTCACAGGATCAGAACAGCTATGATTCTGATCTTGAGAAAACGAAGGACTTATCTTCTCCGGAATTGATCTTGCATGCCAAAGTAAAATTCGCTGGAAACAAGTGTTCTGGTGGAGAAAAAGAAACTGAATCGATTATGTATGGAAAGATGAAGTCAGTTTGTGGAGAGCTGGAAACGGATCAAGAGAGTGCCGGATCGTCGGAGGAGATGGAGAGTCCGAAGTCGGTGGCGAGGTTTGGGAGGTGGAATGCGAAGGACATAAACGTGCATGTGCATAGCCAGATACTGAGGATCAGAGAGGAGGATTCGCATCTGGGAGAGGACGTCGGGGAATGTCTCGGTGCGAAAGATAAGCTCGCTGTTCACCACGTGGAGTCTCGTGTGGATTACATGCTGTTTTCAAGGCCGATTTTACCTGCTTCGCCTCTCGGCGGCAAGACTACAATCAAGACTACGCACTGAATCGATCAAGGTTCGTCATGTTCTTTTTCTTCATTGATTGTCTTTTCATACATGTACTTGTACACATCACTTGTCTAAAATTTCCAGAAACAAGAGTATATATATTATATATATGATACGGCTTGACACGATTTCTTGATTTTTACCATGTGTTGTTGATGAAATTTCCTATCGGTCTTTTTCTACTTACAATTATTGGATACTGATCCTAGTGTCCTTGAATTTTATATTCTACTCTGTTTTTAGAAACTTCAAAAATTTATAATTTTCCTAATTCCCTTTTTGATTTTTCAGTAAAACAAATATTTACGTACATACATCCGTCAGCACGAACATTCACGAGGATCACATGGTCTCAAATATTCATTTCTGAATATGATTTAAGATTAGCCATCGAATTGTATAGAACAATATTATATGATCTAATCTCGAGACTCAATTCAATTATTTGTGAATTTTAAGTTACCTTCAATCTAATAGTTGTAGTTGATTAGGTCATTACATTACGTATCAAAACTTGGTCCAAATAATATTTTCTTATGCTATAAGGGATATGATTTTTTTATTTTTTATTCCAAGTACCGAGTATAAATAGATGCGGGTTTAGATTGAAACCATTTATATGACCATATTCAACGCATCTTATAAATAATAGGTGAAGGGGTGCTAATTTGGATTTTATTCCATTTCTGCAGGAGCACATGCAGATCATGTTTGCAAGCGAAGATGTCCGGACAGGTGGGAGAGTTCATGGAGTTGGTCTTAGCTTGGATCTTTAGTCACTTTTTTATTTTCCGTTTTTTAGGAACAGGACCCGAAAAGTAAGGCATGTAGAGAGGAAGAGGAGGTCCGAGAGTTGTAAGTGCTGATGTATGTACAGTTAAGGAAGAATGAGCTAATGAAGAAACCAAATAGACCCCTTTTGCTTTTTAAAATGGTACCCCTTTGTATCAGGACAGAAACACTTGTTGACAAAGGGAGGTAATATATCTCCAGCTCTCATCAGCTAAATTGAAATCTGAAATATTCTGGACGAACCATCATTTTTCAACATTACTGAACTTTCTTTGTGGCTCAGCTCAAAATAAGTTGTGACCTTTGATGTGTTGCATGTACACCATGGACTCATTTGACTGCCGTATTATACGAGAGCTAAAGAGGGTGGAATGAACCAAACATGTGGCACTAGGCCAATAATGAAGGTGTTTGCGCAGTTGGGCTTCAGCTCAGTTCAATCAAACAATCTTGCGATTGGGTGGCGGCCTATAATGCTTGCCCCTCACCCTCCTCCTTGCGAAATATTAATTACAACGGTGATACCATGTGACAAGATGATATGATATCACTAACTAATAATAATAAAACAAATAAACGCATAGACCCTACAAAAATTAACAACTAACATGTCATGTAAGCATATGTCATCAATTGTGTTCACATTTCACTCTCCTGCTATATAAGTCTAAATGGGTTCACCTTTCCCATTTAAAGTTTTATTATTAGTTGGTGATACTATGTCATCAATTGTGACATGGTACCGTTATATTCAATATTTACTCCCTCCTTGCCATTCATGAGAGGCTATCATGGATTCTCATCGTTGCAGGGCTATGAGCATGTAAGGTCACCTGTATTAACATTTTCATTCGTAACTGCAACATCACCACCAATTAGGGGACATAACATATCAGATTCCGAGTCCAGTGATTCCTCCAAATTTATGGATCAACATATCAGATTCCCATTAGAGTAATTCCCAATATTGGACGAAATTCACAAACAATCCAATTATAAAACACTTCTGATGACTTAACACAGACAGCAGTGAATTCAAATCTTTAAGTTTCTTGTGTTAACATCCTCACTAATAATCTGACATCGCAACATCAGCTTTAAAAAAACGAAAATTTCAGCAATCAACTACAACAATCATTCAATTGACAATTTCTACACAAAATAACCTTGAAGCAAGATATGTGTAGAACATGAAATTTTGATTATAACGGAGTTGTAGCAACAACATAGTTCGAAACATCATAAAGCAGCAACAACAAAATTCCAATTAGCTACAATCTAAACAAAAGCTTTCATACCAATGAGACAAAACAAGTAATTTTCTCCTCTGCAATGTCTAGTACCCTTCACCTTCATCTTCATCACCTTCGGCAGACTCTGCCCCAACTTCCTCATAATCCTTTTCGAGAGCAGCCAAGTCTTCCCTAGCTTCCGAAAACTCTCCTTCTTCCATACCCTCACCCACATACCAATGCACAAATGCACGCTTTGCATACATCAAATCAAACTTATGATCAATCCTAGAAAACACCTCGGCAACGCTAGTTGAGTTTGAGATCATGCAAACAGCCCTCTGGACCTTAGCCAAGTCACCACCAGGCACCACCGTAGGTGGTTGATAGTTAATACCACACTTGAACCCAGTTGGGCACCAGTCCACAAACTGAATGGTCCTCTTGGTCTTGATGGTGGCCACCGCTGCGTTCACGTCCTTAGGCACCACATCACCTCTGTACATCAGACAACAAGCCATGTACTTCCCATGACGTGGATCACATTTCACCATCATTGACGAGGGCTCGAAAGCAGTGTTTGTGATTTCGGCAACAGAAAGTTGCTCATGGTATGCTTTTTCTGCGGATATGACTGGTGCATATGAAGATAGCATGAAATGAATTCTTGGGTATGGCACCAAATTGGTCTGGAACTCATTCACATCCACATTCAGTGCGCCATCGAAACGCAGAGAGGCTGTCAGCGAAGAAATGACCTAATCATAGAGAAGTAGTCTCATTAAACACATAAAACCCAAGGTTTGTATACTAAATTTTGAAACGAAAACAGAATTATAATTACATACCTGAGAGATCAGCCTATTGAGATTGGTGTAGGTGGGTCTCTCAATATCAAGTGATTTGCGACAGATATCGTAAATTGCTTCGTTGTCAAGCAGTACTGCAACATCAGTGTGCTCGAGAAGGGAATGAGTTGAGAGGACAGAGTTGTAAGGTTCAACCACAGCAGTGGAGACCTGTGGGGATGGGTAAATGGTGAACCCAAGCTTTGATTTCTTCCCGTAGTCCACGGAAAGCCTTTCGAGAAGCAGAGATCCGAGACCAGAACCAGTCCCCCCACCAACAGCATGGAAAACCAAGAAACCCTGAAGCCCAGTGCAGTTATCAGCGAGCTTTCGAATACGATCAAGGCACAGATCCACGATCTCTTTCCCAACTGTACAAAATAAACAGTCAAATTTTGTTGCATATCACCAACAAAAATAAGAGAATTGGAAAAAAAAATTCAAGGGTTCAAACGGAGGGTAGATTTGCTCACTTGTATAGTGGCCTCTTGCGAAGTTATTGGCTGCGTCTTCTTTGCCGCTGATGAGTTGTTCCGGGTGAAATAGTTGACGGTACGTCCCGGTCCTTACTTCATCTATGACGGTGGGTTCTAAATCAACGAAGATGGCACGAGGAACATGCTTTCCGGCTCCAGTTTCGCTGAAGAAGGTGTTGAAGGCGTCGTCTCCACCACCAACCGTTGTGTCACCGGGCATTTGTCCATCAGGCTACACAGATTAAAACACCCAAAATTCCAATCAATTAGGAAACCCATTAAACAATTACTGTTTCGTGTTATATTTAGTTTAAAATCAGAGAAAATTAGGGCTATATGGGGGATTTTTGAATGAAATTTTAGAGACAGACCTGAATTCCATGTTCGAGGCAGTAGAGCTCCCAACAGGCGTTTCCGACCTGAATACCAGCCTGACCAATGTGGATTGAAATGCACTCTCTCATTTTCGGTTGGGCGATGTTGTTGTTAATGGCGTTCTTTGAAAGATAGACAAGGAAAGAGGGGAAGGGAGAAAGAGAGACCAAAGACGTATACAAAGACGTCTCTGGAAACGATGTTAGAAATTGTAGATCTGAGAGAGACTGAATGGATGGTAGAGAAGGGTTTGTGGAAGAAAGAGACTAAATATAGGAGGTGTTCATTGAGGTACGCGTTCGAAACGGTTACAAAAATTTTGAAATTTGAATTTCATCTCCTAGCTGGCTTTGGACCGTTGGCGCTCACTTTTCTTTGACAGGTTTGAAATTTAAATATTCTAAGATATGATTATAAAAAATATTTAAATATTCTCTTAATGGAGGCTTGACCTATATTTAAATCATTATTGTACAAAAAAGACTTTTTATTCACTTTTATTGTTATACTAGTCATAACCCATCTCTAAAGGCACGAAAAAATATAAAATTTGAGTGTTCAAAAAATCGATCCCACTATATTAAATTTTTTTAAAATATATTAACTACAAATTAATCAAATACTGAATGATTAAATATATGATATAAATGAGTGATATGATATTTTTATGAAAGAAATATATAAATAATTAAATATGTGATAGAAATGAGTAATGCAATTTGACGTTTGAGTCTGATAAATGGATGATGGGATGAGATAAGTGATCGATGATGGTTTTAAAGGTGAAAATATAATTGAAATAAAATTCAAACACATTCTTGTTTTATTTTATAGATTTATTAAGTTAATTTTTAGTTTATATAAAAAGTATGAGCATGAATTCAATTAAGTGATAATTGAATCTTAAATTAAAATCTTAGCCCGTTAAATTATTTATTCACGAGTTATAAATGGGTCAATACAAATACAATACAAAAATAAATAAGTTAGATCGACATCATATGATTAGTTAAATGAGTTAGACTAAGAATGATTAATGCTTAACACGAATTCATAATGATACAATACAATTGTCACCGCTACACATATTCATATGTGAACCGACTGCTGAACAGGTCGGGTTACTTGGGTTATAGAAATGGGTCATTTCTGGACCATGGGAGCTCGGATGGATGCAGTCCAATTAAAGCATAACCACGATGGAAACATACCATATTTATGGTTGAATTAAGCGTCACCATGCAACCTGAATAATGTGAAAGGAAAATTTTCTACCCTTAGAAATAA